>CAEFZP010004714.1:272500-320295 GCA_903064625.1 Mallotus villosus | reverse complement strand
GAAATACTATCCTTCACACAACGGTCTTACAGTCCCACCACACACACATCCCCCCCACACACACATACACCCCAGATGTGTTTCTAACATACTGACACATTAACAGGAGCTAAGAGAGTGTATAGGCACAGCGCTAACACAAACAAGCACGCACAGCAAACACACACAACCCTCAAACACAAACACACACACCACCCTCAAACACCAACACACACCCACACACAAACACACACCACACAAACACACAAACACACACAACACACACACCCACAAACACACACAACACACCCGCAACACACACACAAACATCACTCAGACATGGCAGAATGGGGTTAGTAGTAGTTATATATTAACTTTTTATTGTTATTCATTATTCATAGTGTTAAAAGGCCATAATATGCTTTATTTATTGCTCTGGGTGAACTCTGCCTGAGAGAAGAATTACTGAAGGAGAAGAGAAGAGGAGCGAAGAGAGGAAATGGAGGAGAGGAGAACAGAAGAAAGGAGGAAGAGGACATGAGAGGACAGGAGAGTGAAGGAGCAGTGGAAGAGACCAGACCAGAAGAGGGAGAAGAGAGGAGAAGAGAGGAGTGAGGAGAGTAGAAGAGCAGTGAGGAGGAGGAGAAGAGAGATTTCAGTTTTGAAGGGAAATCACATTCCGAGAGGAAGCAGACAGTTTATCAGGCTGTCTGTTGCTGTTTCACCACACACACTTGAAGTCTTTGTGAAGTCAACACAGCCGTGTCCGCGTCAGACTTTACGAGGGCACAGCAGGCAGACGGAGACTATTACAAACCATTACAAACCTACGGGGATGACTCTATGTACACATATCAGATCCAACTACTTTATCAGCCCTTATCTGCATCTGCCCCATGGCTGGGAGGTGTGTGTGTGTGTGTGTGGTGTCTTGTCTATTTACAATGTGATTTGTTTCCGTTGTGAAATGTGTGTGTGTGTATGCCTGTGAAGTTTGGTTTTTACAAGTTTCTCTGTGTGTGTTTGACTATGTCTGCGTGCGTTTCCGCGGGATCTCTGTGTGTGCGTTTGACGATGTCTGTGTGTGTTTCAGCAAGATTTCTGAGTGTGTAAAACAAAACCCACAAAGTCTATATTGTGTAAGTGATGAGGCCAGGCCTTGGGCTAGGACACGGAGAGGGAGAGAGAGAGAGAGAGAGAGAGAGAGAGAGGGAGGGCAATAAAGAGGAAGGTGGGTGGTGTCTCTGTTCGTTAGCATTAGACAAACACAATCAAGCCTGCTCCCACAGCAAAATCCATTCTAAATAAATCTCCTTCCATTCCTGCATCCTCCTCTCCTCTCCTCTCTCTCTGTCTTCACCCTTTCTCTCCTCTCTCTCTCTCTCTCCTCTCTCTCTCTCTCTCTGTGTCCTCTCTCTCAGCCGTCAGCCCTCTATCCTCTCCTCCCCTTCTCCCCCTCCCTCGCTCCTGCCCATGTCCAGGGGCATGCAACAGTACAGTGAGTACGGTAGGTTGGGTGCAGCGATGATGCTGGTCTGCAGTGTATTGTTGTGTGTCCATCAATAATAGATGAGTGAGGAAAGGGTACGAAGTGATGAACATTCACACACGGTGTTAGGAGATGAGGCGCGCACGGACGATCTGATTGGCTCCGCATCGATATGAAAGTGCCTTTCGGGCATACTGAGCATGTGCGGTGTGGAGTGTGTTCTCGTGTTCTGACCCATTTGGCTGACATTTCCCTCTGCTGCACAGACAGAGCCCACAACGGGCTGTCAGGCAGGGGGAGGGGAAAGAGGAGGGAGTGGGAGGGGTAGACAAAAGGAGAGATGAGTGTCAGTTTGTGTGTTTATGTGTCTGTGTGTGTCCATGTATGTGTGGGTGTGTGTTGGATGTTTTGGATGTTCACAATGGATTATCAAAAAGATTATGGAGATAAAGTTCTTCTTTTTTCTTTATCACACAGAGAGGGCCACACACAGACCGACAGACACAGACCAGGGATATTTACATGCCGATAGGCCTAAATTCTGTGGCGATGTAAATACATTAACATTACAATGTAGCCCAAGGGATGGTGGTAAGTGCAATTGGTTCTAAAACCACTGAAGCCATTTTCTCTCACCGTGGTGAATCACTCCACTGTTTACATATGTATCATACCACACAGGAGCATGAGGATACCTCATGAGTGTGTGTGGGTGTGTGTGTGTGTGTGTGTGTACGAGTCTATGTGAATATGAAAGAGAGCATGACGAGATCATGGGCCATTGTGTGCGCGCGCGTGTGTGTGTGTGTGTGTGTGTGTGTGAGAGAGAGAGAGAGAGAGAAGAGCGAGAGTAGAGAGAGAGAGATCGAGAGAGAGAGAGAGAGCAGATAGAGCATGAGACGAGCTAGAGAGAGATAGAGCTAGAGAGAGTGTGTGTGCGTGTCACTAACAGTAAAAGCCTTGAGGCGGTATAGTTCCAGACTGCAGCATCAGCATCTTGTTAGTCTCTGTTCCCATGGTTACAGTATGGACTATCACACCACAGGACTATCATTATCACACACACCACACACACACGTATTTGCCCGTTTCTCGTGAGATTCCCAGAGAATTGGAATAAGAGCATCATGAACAGCAGATGTTTCTGTCAGATGGCGGCTGGTGTGTGTGGAACTCCTCACGGCCATGACAGGGGGAATGTTTACATCCTCTCACATCTGTGTACCGTACACACTGTCAGGCGGAGTTTGCGAAGCTGCTCGTACTGGACATAACAATGCCGCTACGCAAACGACATTACACAAACCATATGTCGTTGCTAAGGGTCGTCTCCACTAAACAAGTTGTTTGGGCCGGGGTTTTTTTAAAAGCTTTCCCTTCGAAAAAGAAAAACCCTAAAAGTTCCTGATCTGAGAAAGAAAGTTTCCATCATAGGTTTGAGTCAGGTGTGTTAGGCTGGGCTGGCCTCAATACCACAGGTTCACTGCCCAGGACTACAAGCGAAATAACACAGGTTCAAATCCATTAGTCATTCCAGAGGGGAAGAGGGGAAGGACGTGTTTGGGCCCAGTACTCCAGGTAGAGAGTCAGCGTTTTACCTTGTCCTACTTTCATGGTGACTTTCATGGCTTTGCTCCTGCAAACTCCTCCTTCTCGGTTCTGCAGGCCCTCCAGTGTGCCGTTTGACGTGGCTGAGAGAGAGAGAGAGAGAGAGAAGAGAGCGAGAGAGGTAGAGGAGTAGAGAGGAGATTGAGGAGGGAGGAGGGGAGGAGAAAGAAAACAAGATAAGGGACACTGTTAATGTTGATAACATACAGGAATCAATATTTACGAGCGCCAATGATTAGCTGTTAAAGTGATGGGTTATTCACACTCTCCTTCAACCTTCTCTCAATATTGTCTCTCATTTGAGCTGCTGTGAGAACAGGCAGTCAGTCGAACTTGGCCAACAGTGTGTGTATATGTGTGTGTGTGTGTGGTGTGTGTCTGTGTGTGTGTGTCTGTGCATACTTTAGCAGGGAGACGTGCCAGAGAGAAAGTTCCAGCTGTCTGCCAAGTCCTGGAGCAGCTCTCTCCCTGAGCGCCATTACTGACTGGCAGTGCTGAGGGCTAATGCCCCTCTAATGTGTGCGTCTGTGTGAGAGTGTGTGCGCGTGGGGTGTGTGTATGTGTCCCAGGTCAATGTGTTTGCAAGTGTGTGTGTGTTTTGGGTCCGTGTGTGAGTCAGTTCAGTGTGTGTGTGTGTGTGTGTGTCAGTGTGTCTCAAGTCGTTTCATGTGTTGATGTGTGCACGTGTCCCAGGTTGATGTCTGTGTGTGCGTGTGTTTGTCTGTCAGTGTGTGTGTGTGTGTTTTTCTGTGTGTGTGTTTGTCTGTGTGTGTGTTTGTGTGTGTGCTTTGCTATGACTTCAGAGAGGAGGAAGGCGTTGTTTATACACTACCACATTCACCTCACAAACCCAGTGGCACAATTGGCAGTCTATTTAAGGCAGGGAGAATGTCCGCAAGTGAGAGAAGGGTAACTGTAGCCCCCCGAGCCCACACACACACACACACACACACCACACACACACCACACACACATTCACACAGAGCACAGCTTGTGCGAGAGCTTCAGTTGGGAGTTTATCAAACAACACCTCCATTTCAGCTCAGCACATCTCTTCAACCTTCTCCCTTTGAAATCCTTTTTTCCCTCCTCCTTCTTCTTCTGTCCGTTTCAACTACGCCTAGCTCCCTTTATCTCCCCTGTTCTTTGTATATAGTATCTCTCCCCCCCTCCTCCCTCCCTCCCTCCCTCGCTCTCTCTCTTCCTCTTAACTGAATGAGCGTCTCCCTTGGTGATGATGTAGATGGCATCCTCATTAAAGGGCTGAGTGCTAGTTAGAAGGAGGTGGCAATCTAATGATGTTCTACTCACAGGGATTCAGCAGAGGGCTCCGAGGAGCCGAAGCACTAAACACACTGTCTGGAGGAGGACTCAACACCGGCCCGGTCGATAGACTCCACACTAGGGCTGATTCAGGTTCGACACATCGCCCGCCCTCCACCCCCCAATCTGCACACCACCCCCAGACTATACACTAGCCTGGGACTGCATGAGACTCAAGGTCAGGAGCTCAACACTGCCTTGACTGACACCCAGACAGGGTCAACTGTATTTCAGTTGCAGTGCCCCCACGTTGATGACACAGGAGGGATGCACACTGCAGGCCGGACAGCGTCACGGAGCACTGCTGAGGGAGAGGACTGAGAGGAGAGGGAAGCTGTGTTTTCAGCAGGCTGGTCCAACACAGCTCTGCACCTCAGCTCGACGCCACAGATAACCTTAGCTTTTTTCCCCGTTTTTTTGACTCGACTTTGCCTCTTTTTTTATGTTTTCAACCTTCCAGGGCAAGGTTACACAAAAAGGAGCTCTTTGAAGATCAAGCTTACAGGCGCTTGAATAATCTGACTAAGAGAGAGCGTCATGCTAGGAGTTTTATATCCACTCAGGGATACTAAATCTTCCCACTGTTAGCACACTTCTGTCGCCTAACTGCTCCTTCAGGCTGCAGGCGTAGGAACCACCATTGCTGATGTAGCGTGATGATAAGATAGCCTTTAAAGTTAGCACTTTAAATTACAGAATGGAAAAGTTTGTAAAGCTGAGCACCTTCAACAATTTTACCCCAGCCCCCACTCCACCCCCAACTCCAAAAAAAGTAGGAAGACTTTTTTTTTATCGAAAACATCATTCGAATCAGTGGTTATCGTGTCCAATTTCTTTCGAGACACATTCCACCGGTGCACTCCGAACGTTAAGTATTCCACAAGGTGTAATAGGATTCTTCAGACATCGCAGGCCTATCAACTCCTGAGTGCTGTGCAGGAGATCAGGGTAATGTAGCGTGTTTCCCCTGTGCTGCCTGTCAGTGAGGAGCCGTCGCAGTACAGAGGGAGAGCAGCCGGCTCTATTGTCTTCAGTCTGCTGGGCGGGAGAGCGCTCCACACACTCATCTACTCCATGTCCTCAAACACGGATGCCAAAGATGCTGTTCCAGTTTGTCTAAAAGCTTCTTACTGTCTCTCCCTCCTCCCTCCTCCCTCTCTTCCCTCTCGCTCCCCCTCTCCCTCTCTCCCTCTCGACGCTCTCCCGCTCCTCGCTCCCCCTCTCGCCTCCATCTCCCGCTCTCTGCCTCTCTCCCTAGCTCCCTTCCCCATCTCCATCCCTCGCCCTCCGTCCCTCTCTCCGCCCCTCTCCCCCTCTCCCCTCTCCCTCTCTCCCCCTCTCCCCCTCTCCCCCTCTCCCTCCCTCTCCCTCTCTCCCTCTCCCCCTTCCCCCAGCGTCCTGTTTTTCCTCTTTCTCCCTATTCCGCCCTTAATTTCCTCATCGTGTTTTTTAATCCAAATCTGGATTTTCCGATATTAAAAGGCAGACGGGCAGGCTCATGCTTTGGAGAGAGGAGACAGGAGAGAGAGACAGGAGAGAGGAGACGGAGTAGAGAGAGACAGGAGAGAGGAGAGGAGGAGAGGAGACAGGAGAGAGGAGACAGGAGAGAGGAGACAGGAGAGAGGAGACAGGAGAGAGGAGACAGGAGACAGGAGAGAGGAGAGAGGAGAGAGGAGACGGGACAATTGGGTCTTCCTGTGTTCAGACTGAGGATTAGAACCCAGGGGGATGAGGGCGGGACAGAGAGAGAGGCGCTGGAGAATTGGGTCTTCCTGTGTTCAGACTGGGGATTAGAACCCAGGGGATGAGGGCGGGACAGAGAGAGGCGCTGGAGACGGGCACCGAGCCTATGTACAGCTCCAACATGGAGCCCGCACTGATCAGACATGTGCAGGGATTCTGTCAACACATTTGGAATGCTGCCTCAACTGTGCACGTCTGTTCTGTGAAATAGAATTCTATGAGTAAGGCCCCCATTGTGTGTGTGTGTGTGTGTGGCCCCTGAGCGAATAGGCCAGGAGAACAGAAGTGATCTCCAGACGCTGGATGTTGATGTTGATGTCAGGAACTAGCAGGGAACTGTCGAAGCCAGACAAAACCTCATGAAGACTAGATGAGCTGGCCCGAGAAATGAGCTCCGGCTCCAATAACACACAAACACGCACACACACACACACACAGACAGAGACAAAAGCACACACACAACCACCCACACAGCAAGTAAGGAACAACGATGTGTTTGGGGGAGAGGGGACTCTCCCCTGCGGGCCTGGGGGAGTGTGTGCGAGGTGTGTGTGAGATGTGTGTGTGGCCAGGCGCAGAGTGGCGGAGGAAGGCGGAACGAGCCTCTATATTTATCCGCAGGTCTGGTAAATGAGGTCACTCAGGTGGTTCGGCTGAATGCATTCAGATCCCCATCATGAATCACCTATTTCGCTTATTATTCCTGACCAGCCCAGGGGCTTTCACATAACGTGTGTAGGTGCGTGTGGAGTGTGTGTGTGGCGTGTGTGTGTGGTGTGTGTGTATGTGTGTGACGTGTGTGGTGTGTGGTGTGTGTGAGTGTGGGTAAAGCAGAGCCCGTGTGAAACAGGGGGACTAGGCTGTTTAATGAGAGATGGGATGAGAGCTGACAGTCATTGGCTACCATCTAACACCGCCCCCCGCTCCCCCCCCTCTCCCCCACTCCCCCTCCTCCCCCCCTCCTCCCTCCCACATCCACCTACCTCCGTCCCAGAACCCCCACCCACCCACCCACTCACCTCTCTAAGATCCCGTTCCACACCAGCAGTGTACACACACACACACACACACACCCAAAGATACCAGATGCAATGCCCTCTGATCCTGCACACTCTCATTCAGGTCCACAGTACAGTATAGTATAGAATAGTAAAGTATAGTATATTATAGTACCAATACAGTAACCACACAGCAACAGTAAAGTCATGTTATTGTGACAGTACAGTAAACATGAACATGAGTCCTGACTACAGGGCTTC
The DNA here is from genome assembly GCA_903064625.1 of Mallotus villosus. NCBI lineage: Eukaryota > Metazoa > Chordata > Actinopteri > Osmeriformes > Salangidae > Mallotus > Mallotus villosus. Next base: position 312,894 of record CAEFZP010004714.1, on the reverse strand, counting down.
CACAGTAAACCTCGAGCAGAGCACCACGAGACTCCGTCATTAAGAAGAAGAAGACAGACCAGAGGGTCCTCATGTGGGCTGAGGGGGAGTGAGCCGTGGATGAAACAGAGATGTAAATCGTGAGCGTCCTGTTGGTGTCCCCACAGTCACAGTAGCACTTATGAGACGGAACAAAGCACATTCCGCTGGCTCGGGATATTTCCCCCCATGAATGGCAGCGCTCCGAGGATTTGATCAGGTTTATGGGGCTGATTCTATGGATAATCTTGACACAGTCGTAAGAGCGCACACACACATATATTTGTGTGCACTCACGTACGCGCGCACACACTCACATGCACACATACAAATACACACACACACCACACAAAAGGACTGCCAGACTGGAATTAATGTGCAAGCCCTATAGCCTAGATCTTTGCACTTTGAACCTTTTTTCTAATGCTGTGTATTAGAGCGAGTGCTAAATCCTGATTATGGCGAAATGAAATGGATCTAATAGACGTTCCTAAACTGGGACATCTATGGTTGGAATGGCACTAAGCCCACCAAGCCACTGGCCCCCTTCATCAACCACTGACCCCGAAACCAGTCAACCCCCACTGAACTCGACAGCACCAGAGGTCATCTCCTCATCTGAGAGCTTTCACGTGAAACATCTAGGATCCTAGTGACATAAACAGACCACCACCTTCTCGTGATGATTTTGTGTTTCATCTGTTTTGACTAACTCTGCACTCTGTGTGTTCTAGAATGTGCGGTTCTGCCCGGTTCCGTGTGTGTGTCGAAGTTCATCTTCTACTGTGTGTGTTTTTGTGTGTGTGTGTGTGGTGTGTGTGTGTTGGAGAGTGTTTATGTGTGTGTGTGTGTGTGTGTGTTTGTGTGTTGGACCGGGCAGGCTGACAACCTGTTTGTTGCAGGCAGCAGGGTGTTAGGCTGGTAGCTCTGAGCTCCGCTCGTCCGCACAGCGCTGCTCAGCTCTCTGCCTCGGCAAGCAGCCGGAGGGGGATTCCTGTGTAGCCCCAGGATTACACACACACACGTACACACACACGCCTATACACACACATACACAGCACACACACACACATGCACACAGAGGAGGGGAAAACGACACACACAAACACACGCGTACACACATACAAACACACACACACACACACGATGGGCTGCTCCCGAACCCAAAATTACAGGATCCATCTAAATCCTCCTAGCAGAGAGCACTCTGGGATACGGGGGCCCTGGAAGGGAGGGGTGAAAAGAGGGATGGAGGGGGATGAGAGAGAGGGAGGGAGGGTGGGAGGAGAATGAGGGAAGGAGGAGTGAAGAGAGGGAGGGAGGGGTGGGAGAGAGGGAAAGACAGAGCTAAAGAAAGGGAGGTGGGGGGAAGGGGGAGCGGGGTTGAGTCTAGAGTGAGTGTAGGAGAGAAGTGGGGGGGGGTGGAGGGCCAGATGAACAGAAGGAGAAGAAGGATGGAAAGTGTCTGAGACTTTTCCGAGGGAGGTAAGGTGGAATGGAAGGGGAGAAGAGTGGTAGAGAGAAGTGTGGGGGTGATCTGTCTAAAGTGGGAGTGAGTGAGTGAGTGTGTGTGTGTGTGTGTGTGTGTGTGTGTGTGTGTGTGTGTGTGGTCCCGCTAGCGAGAGGCAGGCAGTCCCCCTGGACTACTTTGGAGGAGCTGTAGTGTTGCGTCCTTCCATGGCCTCCGCACCATGGGAAAATAGCTTTTCTGAGGTGGCTCTTGACCTCTGTGGTGTGTGTGTGTGAGAGAGAGAGAGAGAGAGAGAGAGAGAGAGAGAGAGAGAGAGAGAGAGCGAGAGAGAGAGAGAGAGAGAGAGAGAGAGGGAGAGTATATGTGCGTGCGTGCCAGAAAACCTCCATCTCCCGGACATCCAGAGGCATCATTTAGCTGCAGGTTAGCATGTGTCACCTCTCCAGTAAGTGTTTCTGCTGACTGCCTTCATCCTCTTCCTCCTTCTCTTCCCTCCCAGCTGGGTAAGGCCCTCGGTGGCCTCTCACACTCACACACACGCAACACACAGCAACCTGACGGACGGACAGACCAACGGCCACACACTTTCTGTATCTGCATGAACCTTTATGTCTCTTTATGTCTCTCTCTCTCTCTATCTGGCTCTCTTTGTCTCTCTGTCTGTCTCTCTGTCTTTATCTGTCTCTACTTTTTCTCTGTCTGTCTCTCTTTCTGTCGCTGCTCTCTCGTCGCTCTCTCTACTCTCTATCTGTCCTCTCTGTCTCTCTTTCTCTCTTTCTCTCTTTCTCTCTTCTCTCTCTCTCTGTCTCTCTATGTCCTCATCTATCTGCTCTCGTATCTCTGTCTCGTCTGTCTCTCTGTCTCTCTTTCTCTCTTTCTCTCTCTCTGTGTCTCTCTGTCTCTCTGTCTCTCTGTCTCTCTGTCTCTCTGTCTCTCTGTCTCTCTGTCTCCTCTGTCTCTCTGTCTCTCTCTGTCTCTCTATCTCTCTGTCCTCTCTGTCTCTCTGTCTCTCTGTCTCTCTTTTACTCGTTCTCCCCGTGACACACGCAGGCACACACCGGTGTAAGCCCCGTGCTGCAGGATCTGTGAGATAAAGGATGCAGAATAACCGGCGGACCTTGGGGAGCGGAGCTAGTCATGTGTCTCAAACAGGAAGAGACTGGGCCTCCTCCAACCTGACAGATGGAGACAGACTCATTTCATATCCCATCACAAGCTGACCTTCTCTCTCCCCTCTCCCTCTCACCTCTCTTCCCTTCTCTTTCTCCGTCTCCGGCTCGCCCCCCTCTCACTTTGTCTCCGGCTCTGTCCGTCTCTCTGTGTTGGCACCGCTCTCCTTTGCTTTCTGCCCCTCTGTCTTTCTGCCTCTGTCCTCTCCTCTCTCTTCCTCCCCTCCCTCCCTCTCTCACACCCCCCTCCTCCCGCTCTATCTCCCCATCTCTCCCAGTCCACCATGCCCAGGTCTCAGCGCTCCTCTCCTACCCCTCCTGGATCTGGATTTGACTAATAACCGCTGAAATGTTATGCGAGCAGAGAAAAAAAGCCGGCTCGAGAATGAGGTCACACAAAACACAAGGAAAAAACGGTTTCACCTTCCCTCAGACAGAGGTAAAGGTCACACAAGACAAGCACACACACACGCACACACACACACATACAAGCGCGCGCCCACGCAAACGTGCAGTAATGATGAAAGCGAAAGGTTAGGGTTTGTTGTGGCAGGGGCTGTGTTAGGTCTTTACACAGAGAGCAGCCTGACTGCAGCAGTGAGCCAGAGACATGTGGGCTCCATTAGCTACTACAGGGAGCTCAATATTAGTCTTTCATTTAGGCAATAATCACCTCTGTGGACTAGAAACCTGGCAGACACACACACATACAGACACATACACACACACACCACACACAACACACACAAACCCACACAGGGAGCTAGATGCAGTGAGACTGTCTCACAGCAGGGATCGTGTTGTTTTTGTAGTCTTGACTAATGTGTGCTGGTTATCAGTGAGTCTTGTCTCAGTACCATAGCCTCAGGACATCTGATCTGCTCCTCATCTCTAGCGTATGGTTTACTGGGAGTCAGCGGGACTACAGATCCCAGAAGAACTAGTTCTCAGCACAGTTATAAGCTATAAAAGCTCATTCTATTCCATTCTATTCGGTTCTGTTGTGTTGTGTTCGAGTGTGAGCGCGTGCACGTGTGTGTTTGTGTCTCCTAAAGCGATCTCTTGTGACCTTTTCAAAATGGCCGCCAGGCTTCCAGAGTGACGTGTAGAACAGCCTGCAAGAGGCAACATGCTGACACAACCCACAGTCACAGCACACAAACACAAGCGTAACAAACAACCAGAACTCTGGACGGAGGCTTGGCTGCCTGCGTGCGAGAAGCCACATCTAAACCAGCTGACTGGAGAGAATGGAATAAGCTCCACCCGTCCTTTTTGGGCAGAGATCAGATAAACATATCTGATTGTATCTGAATGCAGATGCGATTGTGGTTTCATCTTTATTATGTAAAAGGGAATGAGCGAGAGAGAGAGAGACAGAGAGAGAGAGAGAGAGACAGAGAGAGAGAGAGAGAGAGATAGAGAGAGAGAGAGGGAGAGAGCGATGGAGATGAGATGGTGAACAAGCCATAGAGGGGTCGAAAAAGATCAGAGTAGCAAAGACGGCAAGATGAGAGGTAGGAAGAAGAGAGACTGTATGCACATGTGGGAGTAACTGGAGAGAGAGAGAGAGAGAGAGAGAGAGAGAGAGAGGGAGAGAGAGGGAGAGAGAGAGAGAGAGAGAGAGAGAGGGAGAGACAGAGAGAGAGAGGGAGTGAGAGAGAGGGAGTGAGGGAGTGAGGGAGGGAAAGAAAGAGAGATAGAGAGAGTAGTTGTAGTAGCAGAGAGTGAGCGTGTTTCAATAAAGAGTCTATGACAGACCATCTGTCCCAAAGAGAAACTCACGGAGCTGTGAGGGGTAAAACTCTCTGTGTGCGTGTGTGTGTGTGTGTGTGTATGTGTGTGAGTGTGTGAGTGTGTGTGAGTGAGTGTGTGTGTGTGTCATGTCCCCATCACGCATGTCTCAGCCTCAAGGGAGTCACTCCACCCTGCTAACATCGGGGGGGATGAGGTGGGTGATGAGCAGAGATGAGCAGAGATGACTACAGCTACCAAGGGAGCCCAGTCACGACAAACACACACACAAACGCCCCCCCACACACACACACACACTGTGACATAGTACGATCGGATTTTAAGAGAATAGAGCCTGAGAGGCAATCCAAACCACACACTATCACGATTGACGACCAGTGAAGGAGCAACTGCAACACAAGTGCATTCTCTCTCTCGCTCTCTCTTTCTCCCTCTCACTTTCTGTCACCTGCCAAAACCACAATCACAGATCCCAGCATGCCTCGGAAGGAATATGACTGGTATTATCCAACAACAAACAACACACACACACAAACACACACACACTAGTGAAAACGTCCCTCTAATGCCCTGAGCTCTCCCCTGTACCAGGTCTAGGACTGAACGATGATGACAAGGTCTGAAAAGCCTTATCCAGCCTGCAACAGTCTCCTCACAAACACACACACGCACATACGGAGAGAGAGACGAGAGAGAGAGAGAGAGAGAGAGAGAGAGAGAGAGAGAGAGAGAGAGAGAGAGGCGAGAGAGAGAATGTGCATGGTTGAAAATTCTACACAGCTAAACATTATAAGAACAGCATGTGGTTAGCTGAATGGTCTGAGTGCTCTGACTGTAATAGAGTGACAAAAGTGGGCACAAACAGCCCAATATATTCATCATGCAGAGTCATATCCCTGCTAACGCTAACAGCTAGCTAGCCAACCGTCTCCGTCAATGCTTTGTCCACAAATCCGATCACAGCGACATCCATTCTGACAGTGAATACATTCCCCTTCACAAAACTGCTGAGTGGCAGTCTCTCTCTTTTTGTCTATTCTCTCTCCCCCCTCTCTCTTTTCTCACTCGCTTCTAGCTAGCAAGCCTATTTGGAGAACCTGCTAAAATACAGTACTGCCACAGAAAGAGGAGAGAAAAGGCCATAACGCACAAGTGTGTGTTTCCATCGTTGTGAGAGTGTGTGAGTGTGTGGTGGTGTGTGGGAGTGTGTGTGTGTGTGTGGTGTGTGTGTGGGTGTGTGTGTGTGGTGTGGTGTGTGTGTGTGGTGGGTGGGACTGTGGTCATGCTGGAATGGAACTTGAGAGGCCATTAGCAGTTCAGCTGAATTCACAGAAACAGTGGTTGGCTCTGGCTGGGAAGAGTGCAGTATTTATATTCTTTATTTATGCGTTGGACAGCCACAATCTTACCCATCACCGCTGAATGATTCATGTTTGTTTGCTTGCCTCATACATCAGCAATGTAATCAACAAGCCCTCTCCCACCCCCACTCCTCGGAACACCACAGAAATGTTCACGCCACGGAGGACGAGATTTCGTCAGCCCCCTGGCCCCGTTGCGCTGACCGAACGCACCGCGGTTTGGACACGGCAAACGTTGACGCAACATTAAGCTAACCGACCGACTTTGCTGTAATTACAGACTTCCATATTTCTCAGATGAGTTTGTGTAAACAAGCCGGGCTCCAAGTGGGAAGGCATGCTTCTTGGCAGGACAACACTTGTGAGGCCCTGGGTGGAGGAGGAGGAGGAGGAGAGGGAGGGCGAGAGGGAGGACGAGAGGGAGAAGAAGAAGAAGAAGAAGAAGAAGAAGAAGAAGACAAGGAAGAAGGGAGAAGAAGAAGAAGGAGAAGAAGAAGGAGTAGAAATAGAAGAAGAAGAAAAATACTTGGTCGATGAGAACAGGAACTGTTATTCTGGATTAGAAGATGATTCACAGAGACGGAGAGTGCTGATTGGGAGTTTAAGCTTTTGGCGGAAGATCAAAGACCAAGGAGTGCAGTGTTGTGGAGGATTCTGGAAGGCACACTGTGAGTCTCACCCACTCTACCATTGTCTGGTCCAGCTCCAAACACCAATGGCTTCACTTCAACAAACCCATGCCATCACTGCTAAGTCACCCACTCTCCTTGCCTCCTCCCCTTGCCTCCTCCCCTTGTTTTTAGTGTTAGTGTAGAGAGAGAGAGGTACAAGAGAGGAGAGAGAGAGATACAGAGAGAGCAACTGGAGAGAAATCACACTGATTCCCTGGGAAGAGATCTAAGCGCTCAGTTAATGGAGTTGACTTCTATACAAAGATGCTTCCTGGTAATTAAGCATACACACACAAACTTTAGCACATGCACACAAACTCATATCCCCGATGCTCCATAGAGCGTAGGTGCAGATACTTTGTGTGAGAGGAGAGGGAGAGAGCGAGGGAGGGAGGAAGGAAGATGGAGGTGTAGGTGAAGGAAAGAGAGTGCATTCTAATGAGATCAGCTTCAAGAATAGGAGAGAGAGAGAGCGAGAGTATGCGTGAGGCGATGCAGAGGACTGAAGATGAATACGCGAGTACAATATTCACATGGAAGAGAGAGGTTACCATTCAGTCAACATGAATACGACCATGTGAGCAGTTTTCCTCCATAAAGATGCCCCTTTCTCTACCTCTCTCTCTCTCTCTCCCGCTCTTTTTCCCCCATCCTCATCGCTTTTACTCTTTATATCTAATTTCTGCTCCCTATCTCTTCCCCCTCGGTTTTCCTCCCTCTCTCTTTCTCTCTCTCTCTCTCTCTCTCTCTCTCTCTCTCTCTCTCCCCCCCCTTCGCTCGCTCCCTCATCTAAACCAACTGAGGAGTAATAAAGGGCAGGCAATAACCAGCCACAATAACCCTCCGCCTGCTCACGCTTCTAGAATGAAATATCTGGAGGGGAGGTTTGTGTGTGTGTGTACCTGTGAGTGTGTATGCTGTGTGTGTGTGTGTGTGTGTGTGTGTGTGTGTGTGTGGTGTGTGTGTGTGTGTGTGGTGTGTGTGTGTGTGTGTGTGTGTGTGTGTGGTGTGTGTGTGTCAGGATGCACTCATTAGACTTCCAGTGGGATTGTATTTGGTTCTACTGAGGAGGGGCTATGGAGACAGGAAGAAATGTCCTGTGTTAAAGTGTGTGTGTGTGTGTGTGTCTGGTCTTCCGTGGTGGCAGAGAGAGAGTGGCAGCTGTCAGGAGGGATCAGGCTTACCCATAAGGCAACACAGGAAATCAATACTGAGCTGACAACAGCAATCCTGAGTTTGCTGACCCTCTGTCTCTCTCTCTCCCTCCCCCCACTCTCTTTCTTCTCCTCTCGTTCCTTCTCTCTCCCCCTCTTCATCCTCCTCTCTCTTCTTCTCTCTTTTTTGTCCACCTTCTGTCCAGTTCCTGACCACCCCACCCACACCCACACACACACACACACACTCACTAGCTAGAACACATTCCTGGCCACTCCTGGTTCCCAGCTTGCACTGGGAGATGTGTGTGTGTGTGTGTGTGGGGTCTGGTCAGTCTGGAGTTTAGATCATTAGATCATTAGAGGTTATCACTGCTGACCCCCACTGGGATGGCCTGACCCCTGACCCCCCTAGTTGTTGGGCAGCTGAGACTGTCTCAGCATGGGGGAGTGTGAATCCCCTCGCATACTGAGAAGGGTCAAACAGACCATCATTTTGGTGGTCAGGAGGTCAGAAACCGCTAGTTAGACAGGCCTGTCTGTGTCACTCCCCCCACCCCCCTGGGAGACCTGGGACACACACACCATTTGTTTGCCTCCAACACACCCACGCACGCACACACACACACACACCCCACTGAGAGGGGAGTTGGTGGGAAACAGAGAAGAAAGTCCAAGACAGACAGACACAGATATCTTCGGATAGACACATGTGGAGTTGGACAGGGAGAGAGAGAGAGAGAGAGAGAGAGAGAGAGAGAGAGAGAGAGAGAAGAGAGAGAGAGAGAGTAGAGAGCAGAAAGAGAGAAAGAGAGAAGAGATGAGAGAGAATAGAGAGAGAGAGAGAGTAGCCTAAAGGAGAGTGACAGAAAAAGAGAGTGCTGTTTTTCTATAGTGACCCCTTCCCGGCCACAGGGCTGTCCGTCGTCCATCATGTATTCACACATTAATCAGAGAAGATAAAGATCTTTATATAACATCTGATTTACACCACTCTGCCTGTCCTACTTTTAGCAAGGAAGCCTGTGACAAATGGCCCTGGAAATAAGGCCCAACTGGACTCACAATAGCACTTCCCCTCCCCACTACAAACGCAACACTCACTTCATGCTGAGCGGACACACACACACACAACACAAGCACACACAACACACACACACACACAACACAAGCACACACACACACTCACACAATCGCACGCATCGACATGCATGCATTCACCCAGATACAAAATGATGCATGCGTAAACAAACACAAGCACACATACACACACACACACACAACACATACACACACACATACACACACACACCTACACACACAGACACACACACACACACACAGACACAAACAGCTACACACACACCTACACACACACACAGGCACACAGACACAGTAAGCGGTAAATGCGCTCCGAGAGCACATGCGTGGCCATTATTTACAAGATGGATGAAGCATGTCAGAGTGTGTGTGTAGAGGCACAGCGTTCGAGTAAATAAAGCATGCTCTTTTCGAGGGCAACAACGCTTCCATGAAAGCTCAGACAAACACTGTATCACATTCCTGCAGACCCCAGTAAAACCTCAGTGTCTTAGAACCACGAGGCATCTACATACTGGACCAAAAGCTATTATAGATTAGCAACAAATTCCGGGAACATTCCTTTTCTTTAAAGGAGACACTAATGACGGCACTGAGAATTATTGGCAATTAGAAAACACCAATTAGAAAACACAAAAGCATAAAAGCTTTGAGCACGACTAACAACCTTGAGCACCAAATGATAAACCGAGCGCAAATGCCAACTGTCAACAGCGCTCATCGAAATGAAATGTCGAAAATGCCAAGAGAAAATCCATCAACGAACTCAGTCCCCCCTCCCTTTAAAACTACAACCTCGAAACTACATTTCCCAGCGGCACTCACATGTGATGAAGTAGTCCCTGTTCCTCTTGAATTCCAGGCCCATGTAGTTGGGGCTGAACTCCTGGAACTTGATGGTAAACTTGATGTCCTTCTCTGGTTTGTTGCAGTTGACCAGCACGTTGGGGTCCATGACGGTGCTGCAGGCCTCAGCCTGCTCTCTCCTCACCAGGTACAGCTTGTAGAACTCGTAGTCCTGGCCCGGGTCGGCCTTGGCGCAGATGATGTCCAGCTTGTCCCCAATGTCTGGGTAGATGACCAGACCCTTCCCTATTTGGAACCTGGAGGACAGAGGGCAGCAGGGTTACACACGGAGACACGTACACACTCTTGCTCACACACTCTTGCTCACACACTCACACTCGCACATTGTGTAAGGTGGTCAACAGGGTCATGTCATGATGTATTTACGGGGATAAATGTGTATCTCTCTGAAGATTTAGAACAGGAATTAAGCTGTTTGTTTTTGTTATTGTAACATCAGAGTGACTCTGACATGACCAACGGAATTACTTTTCTCTGATGTCCTCAGGTAGAATAATCTCATACCCGGCAGAAAATTCCCCTCTCTCTCAAACATTCACATGGTCGAGCGGATACAGTCGAATCAAACCACCACAATGAGTTTCGTCATGTTTCCCGGTTTGGGGCTTTCATGTCAAGCTGTTGAAAACATGGCGCGGGTCAGCGCCGAGGATAAGACTTCCTGGTTCATCTTTGTCCTGACCTGATCATCCCCTCTGCTGGCCAAGCTGGATTAGGGTAATCTCTCTGGCCTCACTGTCCCTCCACCCTCACTGGGACACCAACAACATCCTCTCGCCTCCGCCTCGTCGTGTGTGTTGGTGAAGGTAGATGTAGAGGAGTGTACGTGCGTGAGTGTGTGTGTGTGTGTGTGTGAGAGAGAGAGGAGAGGGGTGTGTGTATGAGAAAGACTAAGGGCAAAGAGAAAGAGATTGTATGTGTGCGTGTGCGTGTGTAAGTCATATTTAAAGGGACAAGAGGGATATGAAAGCACTGAGGTAGCAGGTTTGATGAACCCGCCAGGCTGAAGGGTTGATCTGGACATCTGTGTCCCCTGCCAACCCAGTTTTGGACCGCTGTCCCAGTTAGCGGGCATTAAACCAGACAGCCGGACTATACGGCCCTGTGTGTGTGTATGTGTGTGTGTGTGTATGTCGGTGTGTGCGTTTGTGTGTGTTGTTTGGTCACAGACAGCGAGCACAGCGGAGAGGCTATCAGCAGATCGGCCCATGCCAGCGGATTTAGGCGGGATTTAGTGGAGCGTGATACATTTGTTGTTCTTTCTGATCCCTCACGTTTTAACAAGACATTAGGGGCCGGGCCTCTCTCTCTCTCTCACCCTCCCTCCTCTCTCTTTCTTTCTCTCTCCCCGTCTTTCTCTCCCTCTCAGAGCAATCTCACCTTATCTAGAGGCTCCCACTTCATCATCTCACAGATCATTTCACACCGCTAAATAACTCCTTCTTCAGAGACGGGGCTGAGGGAGGGGACGAGCGGCAGGCGTTTGGTTTGTGTGCGTGTGTGTATTTGTGTGTGTGTGTATTTTGGTGTGTATGCGAGAATCCAGTGAGAGGGAGACAGAGATAGACAGAGGATGTATATATATATATATACAGAGAGAGCGAGAGAGAGAGAGAGCGAGAGAGAGTAGAGAGAGAGCTCGAGAGATAGAGAGAGAGATGAGACGAGAGATAGCAGAGAGCAGCCTGGTGCTCATCTGTGTGCCCATGGCTGAAGACTTCCAGCCTCTCTATAAGACACGGCCATTGAAAAGACCCATTTCTGGAGAAATGTCCCATGAAATGAACATGATTGGATTAAACCATTTTAGCATTCATGGTCTTTCTATCTGGAGAGAGGCATAACAAATGGCTTCATTTTGCAAGAGATAATACCACAATGAAATTGCCAAATGGTCAAAATCCCCTTCTTAACTGGAAATTATGTCACACAAGAATATGCTATAAGTAAGGACCATGCAGAAAAAAGGAGAGGAGACGAGAAGAAAGAAAATGAGAGGAAAGGAAAGGAAATGAGAGGACAAGAGATGAAGGAAAGGGAAGTGGAGGGAGCAGTTTTTGAAGTGGGTGAGACGTTATATCCCTGCTATTGTCTGATGCTTGAGTGGGGTGCTGAAGGGGGGTGTAAATTCAGGGGGCGATGAGAGAGTGGGGAGTTCTTTGTTTCTATGCTGGTTTTCAGTGGGAAGCCAGTGTGTGCACGTGTGTGTGTGTAAGAGTGTGTGTGTGTGTGTGTGTGTGTGTAGACAACGACACAATCAGTCTCTAATTGGATCTACAAGATGCATCAGTGAGGCATAAACAAGTTTCCATGGCAACATTAGGCTTTGTAGCTGACCGCCCCAACCCTCTAGTTTCCCCCCCCTTTCTCTTTTTCTCTCTCCCTGTCTTTCCACTCTTTTAGTTTTTCACATTCTGTTTCTTTCTCTCTTTCTCTCTCCTCTCCCTCCCTCCCTCCCCCCCCCCTCTCTCTCTCTCTCTCACTCTCTTTCTCTCCCTCTCTCCCTGTAACAACTCACAAAAAAACAAAGCTTGAAAAAAACATAAAATGCTGACAGCAACACATAGTTGGGTCGCTTAGCTAAAAGGTGCCTAATATCAGTTTATTTTGATGGTTCAAACTGTAGGTTCAAATAACTAGCTTCAAGGAATATACTATAAACTGCAATTTGTATTCTTCAGAAACAGAATATTTTCATTACCACTTTTACAAACATTCACACCCCAATTGCAAAATCAGAATTCTTAATCAGAGTTCTACACTTTTTGCAAATAAAAGTCACACCAGTGAGGATAAACTTTGTACTGAAACATTTGCTTGTCCAAACTCCCAAAACACGTAGTCGTTTTTTGGAAGGGCGCCGCTCAATCACGGCAATTTTCCTTTAAGACGTGAGTCGGCAACGTCCCCCCTTGTCATTGATTCAATTTGCCTAGCGGGCCTCCATGTTGCTGGTTAGATAGCCGTCGTGGGTGAGGCTGGCTGCTCCCTTTGTTAGCTGTCCACCATAATGAGCCTCTGGCTGGCGAGAGGATGGTCTGGACTCTCCATCACAGATGGGAGAGAAGCAACATAAAAGAAATAGGGCAGCAATTAGTGTTTAGCCCAGTTTAAAAGCCCTCCACTTGGCAAGCGGAGGCCCTCGCTGGAGTCTGGGACAAGGAGCTAAACGGACAGACTGAGATACTGTCTCTGGCTGATCCCGTTTCTCTGTCTGTCTGTTGGCTCCTCGATGTTTCTTCTCCCGCTCTCTCTCTCTCTCTCTGCACGCAGAGTGGGAGAAGAGGCAGCTCACGGGGCTTTCGAACGGAAAACTTTGCCATTCCTGAAACGGCGCCCGGATCCGGATTCGATGTCCAGATCTGTGGATGCACTCGCAGGGAGCCGCCGCTGAACTGAAGAGCACTGTTACACGCTGCTGGCTCTCTCTCTCTCTCCTCTGGTGCTCTCTTCCTCTCTCTATCTCTCTTCCACTCCCCTCTCTCCCTCTCCCTCTCCCTCTCCCTCTCCCTCTCCCTCTCCCTCTCTCTCCCTCTCCCTCTCCCCTACTCCCTCTCCCTCTCCCTCTCCCTCTCCCTCTCCCTCTCCCTCTCCCTCTCCCTCTCCCTCTCCCTCTCCCTCTCCCTCTCCCTCTCCCTAACGAGGCCCGTGTAGATACTGTGTACGTGGTTCGAGCGGCCCTCTGGGAGGGTCTCGGTTTGGGCGTCCGGAGAGCGAGGAGCGGACAGCGACGTGGATGCACCCGCTGAGGGGAACAGGAGAGCTCTGTTCCGCGCTGCCCCGACCTGTAGTCACTCAGCAGACACCCAGCAGCCCCTCCGTGTCCTGCTGCCTGCCCGCCTGAACCAAGCTAAACAGAGGGAAGGCTCTCCAAACAACCATGGGAGTTTGTATTTCGTTTCATCTGGCCCAGACAATGGCGAGTCCATTCCTGCACAGGCCTACAACAACAGAGAGAGAGAGAGAGCACAGAAAACAACAGGAGAGGAGAGGAGAGAAAAGGAGAAGGGAGAGGAGTGGAGACGAGAGGGAGGGGGGAGGGGAGGACGACAAGGGAGAGGAGAGGTACGGGACACTATGCATTCCATTGGAGAATATGAGCACATGATCTCTTATTCAACCCGCCTCCCCGCCTCCCCTGCCCCCAACACCACACATACACACATCTTATACAAATTCTCTCACACACCCACATATACACTGGAAAAATAGGGGAGACACAAAAGCACTGTGGGGTGCATCCTGCCCCCCCCCTCGCCGCCGCCCCCCCTCCTGGCCCCTCTCTCTAACTGACCCCCATTAAAAGAAAGACTCTCTAGCCCTCTCCTAGCCCCCCTATCCCCCATTCACTCCACCCTCTCACCCCATCACTCCCATTCGCCCAGCCACTCTCCCATCTTTCGGCACCACCCTCCGCCCACTCGCCCACCCTCTCCGTGGGCTGACAGGGCCAGGAAATCCCCAGGCCTGTTCAGGCGGCCTAGGCCCCTGGCTCTCTGCCTTCTCCAGGCTTCTCAGTAAAGGAGCCCACAGAGGCCAGCCAGAACAAGCTGGTACCAAGGGAACAATGTTTAATAGATTCTTCATAAAGAGCAGCATGTCTAATAGAATCAATGATTATTATTAAACTATTACCTGGGCTGATCAATCTCCATAGGGGAAATCTGCCAAATGGAAACTTGGTGCATACAGTATGCACAGTTTCCTGCACACACACACACACACACACACACACACACACACATACACACACACACACAAACACCCACATCCATACATGTTCATGCACAAACACACAATGACATTTATGCAGACTTACGCATATTCAAATACCCCCACCGCCCACTCCCCACCGCCCACTCCCAACACACACACACACACACATGCACACACACACACGCACACACACACACAACAGGTACTTTATTCTCCTCTTCGGCAGGCCAGTAATTACCACAGTGCTCTCACCAATTATCATTTTGCTCTCTCCTATTAGTCATGATGTCAACGTGTCAGCCTCACTGCTCTTCTCCTGCATGACAGCCGCCCTAACAACACGCACCAAACACAAACACACTGCTCTGTCTACACACATTACCCCCCAATCTATTGTTCTGGTTCAGTGTGCTGTTGACGCTATTGTTGTTTTTTGTTTGGTTTCGTTTTTTTTACAGAATCCTAGTTGTAAATGGTCAGACACGGGAACAGTGACATTACACAGACACACACACACAAAGACACACACACACACACACACTTATGTGGAGGAACCGGTGTGTATGGTACTCTGAGGGGGATAACTCTACCATACTGGAACGTCACACTGCGACAGAGAATACAGAACATCCTGCACTGATTCATGTCAATCAATACTAACCCTAACCCCACATAGAGAGGCCTCCTGTCTTTAATCACTTTTGCCCAGAGCAGAAACAGATATTTGGCTTTGGAATAGAAACAGGCGGTGTAGCCTTGAGCATGACCACATCCATAGCTACAATGTGCAGCACTGCCTGTCTGTCTGCTTGCCTGCCTGCGTGTGTCTGTCTGACTGTCGTCAGTAATGTTTACTGTTTACACAATATCAATGTCATCAACCACGGCATTGCTTAAAATGGTCATGTAGGTCAACAATCCCAATTACCCATCAATGAACGATCCAATGGTCCTCATTCTAATGGAATTCCATAGAACACGTCTACGCACACACTGAAGCCTGGGGTGCAGACAGTTTCAGCTTCCACTCTGCTAGTCCTACATTTCACATTTACATGTAGTCATTTAGCAGATGCTCTTATCCAGAGCAACTTACAGTAAGTACAGGGACATTCCCCCCCGAGGCAAGTAGGGTGAAGTGCCTTGCCCAAGGACCACGAATTTGACACAGGCCAGGAATCGAACCGGCAACCTTCCGATTAAAAGCCCGATTCTCTAACCGCTCGGCCATCTGACCCCCTAGTCCTGTCAGCTTAGCCCTGATCCTGGGTCTGTGGCCAAAAGCTGCTCCCATCCCGGAGCCTCTGTCCCTCTCTCACGAGGCCAGCAGTGGTTAGGGGAGCCTAACTCTGAACACTCAGCCTTGAGTGGACACACGGATGTCAAGCACACTAAACAAGCTGTCAGGCAGCTGACATATTGCCATCACCAGGAGGGGAACGCACACACATTAAACACAGAGACTGGTCGCACCAACTGCAATTCCCACTATCCGTGTTTAATAAAGCAGAAATAAAAATCATTCCCATACATTAAACAGGTCAAACAGGGAGACATGAAGAGGAAAAGGCCAACAGCTGACACACACACACATACACAGACAGACACACACACACAGACACACACATACAGACACATACACATAGACACACACAGACACACACACAAAGACACACACACAATTGGACTGACAGACTGACAGACAGACAGACAGACAGACAGTTGAACAGATGGACACAGACAGACAGACAGACAGACAATGTTCCACCCTGTAGAGTGTACGTGTGAATACAAACACCTTCTCTCTCTCTCAGTCTCAGATAAACAGATACAGGCTTCTGTTCACAGTCAGCAGGCTGGCATGCAGAGCCAATCACATTCAGTATGAGTCACCTCCACAATCACACACACACACACACATGAATACCAGCATGTACACAAAGTCTTGCGTGCACACACACACACACAGGACTTCAGTGTCCTCTCGCTCAATCACTGTCACATGGAAGGATCCAGATCTCCAGTCTGAACAAGCTAACAAGATGACAACCAGCTGGCCTGAAGGACACCGCCCTGTCACACCCGTGTAGGCAGCAGCTCGGTCACCCAGTATACACACAGCATAGAGACAGAAGCTAGGTCACCCTAGTCTCTCACAGAACAGGGTTGATGGGAGGTGGAGGAGTTTGGGGTCAGGGGTCAGCGGTTGGTGGCCAGAGTGGCCCTCTGTGAGGGTTGTTGTGGTTGGGGAGCTTGTCTGCTATGTGTGTGTGACGGGGAGAGAGGCCCCCAGGACACAAGCTAGTCTGGCCCAGTCCCCCACTTCTCAACCCTGAAGGTAGTGTGTGTGTGTGTGTGGGGTGTGGGGGGGTGGGGGGGGTGGTACTGGAGAGATGAGATAGAATATGGATTTCCTCTTCTGTGGCGGAAGGGGAAAGAGAGAATGAGAGAGGGAAGGAGAAGCGAGAGAGAGAGAGAGAGAGAGAGAGAGAGAGAGAGAAGGAAGGAGGAGAGAGAGAGGGAAGGAGGAGAGAGAGAGTGCTTGGGGTGGTTTTGGGCAGGGTTTATTGTCCTGGGGTTGCTCTGTGACCCATACACACATAGGACTCTTTATTCCTCCCTTGGCTGTCACACACACACACTCACACACACACACACACACACACACACACACGGCCAGCTGCCTCCCATCACTGAGGAGCAGCCACAGATGGGCTCTGCATGCTCAGTAAAGATCTCTCCACAGGCCCAGTCTGCAGCCACAGCCAAAAGCCGCCTGGCCAGAGCCTACTGTGTGTGTGTGCGTGTGTTGGTGTGTGTGTGTGTGTGTGTGCATGCGTGATCGACAGAGAGTTTGGGGAAGGAAGTCTGAGGGAGAGAAAAAGAGAGGTAGGGAGAGAAAGAAAGAAGAAAGAGAGAGAGAGAGAGAGAGCAGAGAGAGAGAGAAAGAGATAGAGAGATAGAGAGATAGAGATAGAGAGAAAGAGAGATAGACGAACATGCCAGAGAGCTTGAAGTGAGGAGGGGGTTCTGGTCTGGAATCCCCCAGGCCAGGAGCTTGGAGCTGGAGCAGGATCCAAGGTTCTAATCAGAGCAGAGCAGCAGAGGAAGAACACTACAGAACCTTCCAGAAGAATAATAGGGTTTTACAAACCCTCTGTATCATATTTCCTCAACACTTGGGACGGGAAAAAGGGAAAAACAGAGAGAAAGAATTCTAATGATTATCAGAAACATACAGCTGGCTGGCTGGGGTGAGCGAGAGCCCAGCATGTCCTCAGCATCTCCACCGTCCTCAACAGAGAGATCAACAGAGGGAGTCTGTCAATGTCTCTGACCAATCAGCACGTCAGACTGACTCTGGCAGGGTCCGGTCGTCAGTTCTGATCATTTTAACCAATTAAATTTGCATTGCCTTCATGGTTTTTACTGGCTTCAGAGTAGATGGTGTGTGTGTGTGTGTGTTTAAGAGAGAGAGAGAGAGAGAGAGAGATGAGAGAGAGAGAGAGAGAGACAGACACACAGACACACAGACAGACAGACAAAGAGATTGAGTGTAAAGGTGTGTGTACATGTGTGCTACGTCTCCATTTGGAACGCATCCCAGCATATTTTTCCAGTTGCCTTCGTATTCAAAGCAAAAGCTTAATCGATAATTCACGGATACGTGTGTATAGCGCTGCGTAGACATTCAAACAGGTGTTAACACAACCCAGCTCCAGCCCTGGCAGGAAAACCTGCAAAAACGCGAAACAGAACAAAGAGAGCGAGAGACCGGTGGTGGAGAGACTGGTGATGGAGAGACAGTCGATCAGTCTGGCGTGGAATAAGCCTCCGCTTTGACAGCACAGCATTGCTCGGAAACAGTGTGAGAAGACAAAGTAAAAGACAGCACGCAGCA
The DNA here is from genome assembly GCA_903064625.1 of Mallotus villosus. Lineage (NCBI taxonomy): Eukaryota > Metazoa > Chordata > Actinopteri > Osmeriformes > Salangidae > Mallotus > Mallotus villosus. The sequence goes on along the minus strand of CAEFZP010004714.1, from coordinate 294,710 downwards.
AAGTTCAAAACTCTTCCATTGTTCGTCTGTCAAAATGAGAGACAAACACACTGGAGAGGGAGGGAAAGCACTAAACCAATATTTATCTTGTGTCCCCTATCCTCCGGCTCCCTCTTTTTTAATATATTCCCGCTATTGTGTCTGGCAGAGGAAGATGGATGTCGGAGGGAGTCCGCTAGGTGATATCTGTCTGCTCGGAGCATGGCGCCGTCACTCACGCGTTTCCCTTGTCCACTATCTGAGGCAGCGGCAATATTTCAAGGCCCGACGGATTCTGTGGCATTTCAATTGTGGAGTTTCTGCATTGTTCACTGGAATTCTTCCCTGGGAAACTTAAACAGCTGACGAGATGTCACCTCCTGAACCCTTCGCGATGTGCACGCGCACACCCTCACATTCACACGCACACATTCACACGCACATAGGAGGGCACAAATCCACTAACAAACGTGCATATCTGCCCACATACACAGCACACACAGACACATACACATGCACACACAAACACCAATGCACAGAATCACACACACACACAACACACACGCACAAACAAAAACTCAAATCACGGCTCCTAGCAAATGGTTTTTGCCTCAACAGGCCCAGAGCAGCCTTTACTTAGACTCTGTTATTAATGTTTAACAGGAAGGCACCATACCAGTGATCCTGGGCACCCATCATGTCAGTTACTGGCATATCATAAGGTTTACAGCAGCTTCCCCCCGGCAGCTATGTGGTTGTTAAAATATTACATTTAATCTTTTGGAGATTCAATAAAGAAAGTGATGTCTTTTCATCTTCACCGACTGTTTAATTCCCCTTGCAGCTCTGTGTTAAAGATGTGTGTGTGTTTGTGTGTGTGTGTGTGTTCGTGTCTGTAACAGTGTTTTCCCTCGTGGCTATACCTGTCTTCATATGATAGGCATGTCCATACCTGGCCAACCGCACACATGCCAAGGCTGGTCATGTGGTTCCTCAGGGGAACACGCATGACCTCAGGCGCAATCTTACGTGTTCAGAGATGTATACACACAGGCACACACACACGCACACACACATCCACACAGGCAAACTTCTTAATTTTAAAGTCGGGATGGTAATAGGTTTACCACCGTTCTCCAACAGAGAAGCATAATGATAAACACCACAGGTGGGCGTGTGTGTGTGAGAGAGAGATAGATAGAGAGAGAGAGAGAGAGAGAGAGAGAGAGAGAGAGAGAGAGAGAGAGAGAGAGAGAGAGAGAGAGAGAGAGAGAGATAGAGAGAGAGAGAGAGAGAGAGAGAGAGAGACAGACAGACAGACCGACAGGAAGTCTCATTCCTCAGCCCTGTGCTGAATATTTTTCCAGTTAATTCCCTACGACCTTCTATCAACAGTCCTTATGGGTGACAGGCTAATCACCAGTTGTTAAGGAATGGAAGCGAATGGTTCAAATAATCTGTGTGGAACACTCGGTTTCTGCAGTTTAAGAACGAAAGCTGATTGATTGCCAAATTGGAGGATTCAACACGTCAAATATGATGTAAAGACTGACAGAGACGGAAGTTGTCAATTGATCCTACACGGTGGGTTCACAGGTTAACGTCTCCTTAAACACGGTCGTTCAGTGTGCGAGTGTTTCCCTCTACGCTCCGCAGTAGCTGGTCTGTTGTTGATCTGATCCGACGCTTCAAAGTCAACAGATTCAGGACTCTGGAAAACAACCTTCACTGATCGCCAAGCTGATAATTCAGCCTCAAATGGTCGCAGGTGCCATGAAATCAATGACAGATTTCCATCGTGAGCAAACGTACAAGACATTTTAATCCTCGCCACGTAACTCCATCTCTCGCTCTGATATTTATGTGTGTCTCGAGCGCATTCATTATCATAAAGCGTGTTTAATATTGCTCAGGTGTAGGAGAGGGCAGTGCCACTACACATGATTGAGAGTGCACTAAATTTAGTGTCTCTCTCTCCGTCTTGTTCTCTCTCTCGCTCGCTCTCTCTCTCTCTCTCTCTCTCTCTCTCTCTCTCTTTCCATCTGCCCCTCTGCAAAACCTCCAGTGTACTTCAACTGTATTGAAGCTACACACATGCATACACATAGACACTCGCATTACACTGAAGTGGGGGACAAGAGGCGGAAGAGAGAGCGGGGTTCTGGGAGGAATGGGAAGTTGGAGAAGGAGAGAGAGAGAGAGAGAGAGAGAGAGAGAGAGAGAGGAGAGAGAGAGAGAGAGAGAAAGAGAGAGAAAAGAGTAAAAAGAGAAGAGGGATATGAAGCAGGAGATGGAAAAAATGAAGAAAAGCGAGCGAGGAAAAAAGGGGACTGAAGAGAGAAAGAAATGGGTAGGAAGTCGGAGATAGAGAAGAGCGAAGGAGAAAGCGCGCGCGCGAGAGAGAGAGAGAGAGAGAGAGCGAGAGAGAAAAGAGAGAGAAGAAAGAGGGAGGATGTGTGGAACATTGAGGACACACAGCCAGGGAGGCCCGCAGAGCTTCAGTCTCGTCCCTCCAGCTGAGAGCCTTTGATTCTCTTGATTGTCTCCAATATTGAGACACACAATAAACACAACGCTGGGCCGCCATTTGCAATTCTAATCAGCCCCCTCTCAACCAGTCTGGACGGCCTAGCTGCAGCCCGAGGGGATATCACTCATCTGACAGCAAAATAATGACACACAATCATCGCCATGGATACGTTGCCGTCGCGTCCCGTGAGGAGGGGGGAGGGTGTGTGTGTGTTGGGGAGGGAGGGGGGCAGGGGGGGTAGCTGGCTGGTTGGTTGGAGAGGATATTAATACATGCGAGCGCTCGGAGGACTAAATGAATTAGGCAGGAGATTAGCTGGATACCAGGTTAATGAATGTGCAGGCTTCTCCTGGAGAATTCCCTCCAAAACTGGCTCCTAGGTCTATGGCAACCCTTAGGAAGCTGGGTAGCCATAGTTATAGCCAGAACTATGTCTGCATTGGGTTTAGTCTAAGTAGCTTCCATGTATATTAGTCCTTTTAACAGGTGTTGAATCAGACGCTTCTGCCATTCAGCATTTCCCTCTTTACAATTCCCTTTTGTCCGCTAAACTGAATCCAAGCATCCGCCGGGCTAAAATGAGCCAAGCTAAGCTATAGTCACCAGGCAGCCACAAGGCTAACCTGCTCGCAGGTCCACACCTGCTACTGAAGGCATGTCTCAACACAACATCCATACCTGCTCTACTTCCTCACCCTCATAACTCCAACTGACAGGGAACATAAACTCCTCTTAAGTACATCTTGATAAGATTATAGTCAAAAGGAGAACAAACAGCATTCTTAAACCACGATCGAGAATAGCCGAGGTTAGTGAGAATGTTGCGTCAAACTCTCCTCGGCTTCATAGGATGGTGATATCTCTATCACGGTATCGGACGAACCCATTTGCCACCGCCAAAACATGTGACGAGCTGTTCCCATGTGCCTCTGTGAAGCTATGAAACCGTTTGATTTCTACAGATCTCTAACAAGATCATCCACGGTCACAAATAACCGAAAACATCTCTGACGTTTTTAAGCCGCAGCCAGCACTAAAGCTTAAAATGCGTTGAGGGCACAGGAGCACATAGGGAATATTAGACGAGGCCATCTGTCTGTACTTCTTATGTACTTCTCATTATGACATCATCACATGTTGATGAGATCCGACAAAATAAATGGGGCCAAGCTGAGATGTCACACAGGCGACGGCGGCTTCCAAAGACTCGCTCCGACGAATCACGGGAGAGATGAGAAACCAAATCTAATTCATTCGGTTTGAGAAAATAGCACAGGCCTCTTATGAAACTGTCCGTTTGACTTGCAAATTACTTTCGATGATTTATACCTGCTAGGCCGCTTGTGCATGTCTCTTTCTAATATGAGCACACACACACACACAATCACACACAACCACACACACGCAAACCACATGACACTCACGCTGGGGTACCTACTGGGGCAGTAATGTGGGGCCAGGTCAGTGGGTGTGTGTGTGTGTGTGTGATGGCCTGTCAGAGCGAGAGATGTCTCTATCAGGCGTGTGTGTTGCAGGGGGGGTGACTTAGCTAGCAGGGGGAGGGGCCTCTGTAGGCATGAAACATACAGACGCGTGTGCTACGAAGACAAGCTGTGAACACGTATGCTTTGTGTATGTAACAGGAAAGCCTTTTGTGTGTCATACAATCAGTAATAATAAGGACGTCATGTGTAACCGTGGTAACAAATTAATAAGCATGTCATGGTTAGTGCTGTGCCATTATAGAGGGACACTAATTGTTGACAAAAGTGAAAATGCATTACAGTAAAAAAAAAGAACTCATTGGAATGATAAGACAATGTCGATTTGTGCCCCAACCTAACATGTTAGCGCATGGGCTCTATTTACAGAACATACTAATAGGAGAGAATGTGCGTGACTGCTCACAGTGCATAGCATGTGATGCAAAAAACATTCCCTAGCTGGTGGGTGTGTGTGGTGTGTGTGTCTGTGTGTGTGTGTGTGTGTGTGTGTGGTGTGTGTGTGTGAGTGTGTGTGTGTGAGTGAGTGAGTGAGTGTGTGTGTGAGTGTGTGTGTGTGTGTGTGAGTGTGTGCGAGTGTACGTGCTGGTAGCTGCTCTCGTGGAAATCCCTCAGCATTTCAGCGTGAGCCGTTTTCTGGGAACCAAAGAAATCTGCGATTCACACCTCGGTCCCCCCCTTCCCCTGTCCTTAGCCTTTGACTCTGGACCGTGTAGCAACAATACAGGGGGTTTTCAGCCCTGCGTCCTGTAGTCTGGCTGCTCCGGGCCTGATAAGAGCTCCTGATGGATAGGTTTAATCAGGGAGCCACAGGGATCAGAAGACCAGAAGACAGATCAATCAAAGCCTGGGGGTTTATAAAAGACGTTTTTATCAGCCTGGCGACCGCCTATCCCCGGTCCGTTCCGGCGTGGCGAGCCCCAGCCTCGGCCACAGCCCCGGCTGTTAGGAGACGGAGAAATAACGCATTATGGGATTCATGCTCTGCTGGGCTACACGCCGTCAATATTCTCCAATTGCTGTGCCTTTGCAAGCGCTGTGTTTTTAATCTGCCCTGTTGTCAGTGTGGAGGTGATTTTTCCCTTCGATGGATACCCCGTTTAGTTCCGCGTTCTCAGCGTCGGCATATTCAAGGGGAATCCTGTCCGAGGTCGCTGTCTCTGTTTGGCAAACGTCTCCCCTCCACCGGCCCCCCGCTAATGAGCCAACGGAGAGTGTCCCCTGCTCGTCTCCACGGTGACAGAGACAAATCACTTCCGCTCGCCGCGACCCTCGTAGGAGAGGGGCAGTGTTACACGAGGCAGGATGTCTATAGCAGTGTATTGGACAGCAAATTGACTGTCCTAATCTAGTAGACGGCCCCTCGTTAGAACTATTAACAGAGAGGGGGGGGAGGAGGGGGTCTGTCTGGGGAGGGGATAGCTCAGAGGGAAGCTGTTTAGCCTGGGATTCTCTGCCTCTGGAAAGCGCTGGCAAGAAACGACCAATAAAACACTGTTGAGGCGTGAGACTGAAAACAGCGTTTGATATGGTTAATGGGCTTGTTGGAGATATCCTCCTTCTTCCCGTGGGTTGTGTAAAAGAACGACTCCCTCGTAAAGACGTTCCCACGTGTCGTCTGAGAACGTCGCCAGAATGCGGGGTGTCTCTGCGAGGGGAGAGCGATCTGATCATGATCACCCACCATCTGTAACACACACTCGGGCTTAATCTTCACAAGCCCACCACAGCTGACTCCTCAGCCACAACCGTCCCCACCTTTCCCCCCAGAGCGTGTGTGTGTGTTTGCGTATGTCTGTGTGTGTGTGGGGGGTGTATAAGTGTGTGTTTGTGTGTGTGTGAGCGAGCAGCTGTGCTCTTGTCATGCCGTGCGCTTCGGGGTCGAGGCTTATTATTCCAACCCACTTGACCAGTCTACACGGAGGGAGCGCGGTTCTTCCGAAGCAGAGCCCACACAACCCGGACGAAAACCATCGCAAGCCTCTCGACACACACACACACACAGCCGAGCAACACGCACACATACCAGACCCCTCCTCGGCCCCCTTCATCCCCACCACCCTCCAGGCAGGCCCCCCGCCGCCCGCCCCCGTGCCTTCAAAGGCTCGTCACAGAATGCACATCTAATGCAGAGGGAAGGATGGCAAAAGCCACAGCACAACCGGCGGCTTTGAAACGACCTGAACAGAACCCCTCCGACGGGAGAGAGGCCACTTCCCCCTCCGTCGCCTGCGATTCCGTTCCTGTGGAATGGGAGTGTGTGTGTGTGTGTGTGTGATATGGTAGCTATATCTAAGGTGACTTTGATGATTAGACCACTTCAGCCACCTCCAGGACCACGACTGAAGATGAGACGTTCCCCCCTTCCCCGGACGTTAAACACATTCCTGCATTCATGTTTATTTCAGATACGAGGGGTGGACTCCCAGCATATTTAACATGCTACGGGTTGACATGCCTGCTGCCCTGAAATGCATGAGACACGCCACAATCAGAGCTGTATAAATAAAACAACGGCGTGGAAAAACAAAAAGACTTCGCAAAGGGGGAGCTGAGTGTGTGTGTGGGTGTGGTTCGTGTGTGTGTATGCGTGTGTAGTTTGGGTGTGTGTGTGTGTGTCAACAGAGAGGCTTTTATCTCGTCGAGCAGAGATGGAGAAGCGTACGTCTGTGCTGGCGTGTGAGCCTGTCACATTTCCCAGAAGCCGAGACCAAGACAGAAACCTGGAGAATACCCTCCCTCCAATCACATCCACATCTCAAATAACAACTCGGAATAAAGTTTGAAGGGGAAAAAAAACCCATCCAAACTTTGCAGTGGGAAAAACAATAAAGAACAACCCCATGCTGAAATAGCAACCATCCAACGGCGGTGAGACGCATACCGTGATAACCGTGGGTACCTGTTGTTATAACCTTCTCCTACAATCCCACATATATGAGTCTGTATGAGAATAAAGTAGGAGAATACCATTCAAATCCTTCTGCTTCATAAACGGTGTGGTGGAGCGGCGAGGTTTGGGGTTATTGTGTTTGTTTTAGCGCACCTCGGCGGTTCTGGAGAGATGAGAGGCTTCCACAGGAGAGCAGCTCTCAGGGGGAGAACAAACAGCCAGGGTAACATGGAACATGTGTGAAAGATGAAGCCCCGTTTCTCATATGAGCGGGGTGAATTATGGAGGCTGCGACCCGCGAAGCTCCAATCACCACTGAGATGTTCCTGCGAAGGGCTGGAAACAGTGGACCCCCGACCGGCTCAGACAGGAGGCTTACGTAAACACACACGTATAAACACACACACACACACATGGATACAGACACACACACAAACACATAAAGACACACACATAAAGACAAACACACACACACACATTGCCAAGATGGCCGTTGTGGAGCGAATCTCTCTCCATGTGCTGGCCAGACTCTGACAGTGACATCTCCATTCACTCTGGAATTCTCTTTCTCTCTCTCTCTTTCACACACACACACACACACACACACACACACACACACACACACACACACACACACACACACCACCAGGACTGCAGGAGGGGTAGCAGCATGAAAGCCTTTCTCCCTCCCTCATTGTCTCCCTGTCTGCCCCCCTCCCTCACGGCCTCCCTCCCACCTTGCCTGCCTTCTCCCTCCTTTCCTCCCTTCCTGCCTCTCTACCTCCCTACCATTCCTAACTAGCTCTCTACCTCCCTACCCTCCCTGCCTCTCTTCCTGTGTCCCTGCCTTACTCCCTGCCGCCGCCTCCCTCTCTCCCTCTCCCCTTCCTCCCTCCCTCCCTCCCAGCCCCAGAGCTCTCAGTGGGAGTAACCGGGCATTAGAACAGATTAGACTACAGAGAGCTTTCATATCTGATGTCATTGTTGGCTTTGCCTTGTCTGATGGGCTGTGTGACTCCAAAGTGATGGGCTGTAGGCATATTTCTCTTCTTCAGCCAAGCGTTGTGTGTAGTGGTGATTGATGGCAGGTTCCTATTGTATCAGACTGGTGTGGTATGACTAGCTAGGCAGAGGCATTACTGGTGGACAAAAAGAAGCCATGGAAATCGCTCTGCATCTGACTCCATCAATCAAGCAGGCAATCAAAATAATTCAATTAGGAGACAGCGAATCCCGCTGGCTTACCCCATGCCCAACTGCCTGCACCCCCTGCTCCACACACACACACACGGCCGCCGCGAGACAAACTCGATTTAGCAGACAATCCATACATGATAGCATTAACTCCACTTTAAGACCCAAATCAGTTTTTCCATGACATATGTTCTCTCCGTGGAAAAGGAAACTAGGGGCATACATCTGACTTAAATGCATATTTTCTCTCAGAGGGAGAGAGAGGGCTTTCAAAAGGCTGCCGAGATGTTAGACCCTTACCCGTGCACCGCTCAAAACCGCCAGACCCGTTTAGAACAGTAATGGCTTATTTGCGAAACACAGACGGGCGTTTACGGAGACAAAACGTTTTCTTTTATGTTATTTGCATAATGTTAAATGCATACGGAGGAGATCGGGAGAGACCAGAGGAGTGGGAGGAGGGTTTGAATACGTGTGTAATTGTCTTCTTCGCGTTTCCGAGGTGTGAAAGGGAATGTGTGTGCGAGCGGCGGGGGAAGTCCCACGGTGCTGCGATTGAAGCGTCAGTCACAGCTGCCACACAGGGGCAGAGGGGCGGCGAGCGTATCCCAGCCTGCCTCTGGGCGCGGCCACGGAGCCCCTTTCTCTCGTCCCCTCCGGCTCCCAGGACGAGGGGTCGTGTCACGCTGGGAGCTCGCTTAGAAACGGCTCAGCCAAGACTTGGTAGAATGGGTTAACGGGGGTGCACACGCACACACACACACACAAACTCACACACACAAACACACACACACACACAAAAACTCACACAGACACACACAAACTCACACACACAGAAAAATGAGACTTTCGGACTTCCATTTGCTTTCAATAGATGGTGGTGGGAAAAAAAGTTGGACAAAAATGTTGTTATAAATCAAACTTTCCGTTCCCTTCTGACACACACGCTCTGACACACACACACACACATGCATACGGACACACTCACTCACAAACACATCTCTATCACACACATCTCTGGCACCCAAACACAAACACACGGACTCTCTCACACACACACACACACACACACACAAACCCAGACTCTCCCTTTCTCACCCACAAACACACCAGATGAATTCTTGGGAGCAGATTACCGCAGAAACAGGAGTCCGATTCCCAGAGACCCTCGGTACGCGGGGCGGTGGGATTAAGTCTTGCCGTCTTAACAGCAGGCCAGCCCTAATGTTCTCCATGTCCTGCCCTCCATCCACCCGTGGATTATCATGCTCCATAATTAATATGGAGGGTAGGTACGACCCTCCCATCTGCTCCTCTGACACACTTACAGTGAGGGAGGGGGCGGGGGGGGAGGCTCCCCTGGGTGAGGGGGGGACGCACACTCCTCCCATCACTCTGTTCTGTCATTCCATTAGTCTTCCACTCCATCCCAGCACTCCGTTCTCTCCTTCCATCATTCCATCACTTTATTCATGAGGTAGAAAAGAGTGACATCGTCGTGATCAACGGCTCGGGGGGGAAAAAACGACTCGTTTCTTTTTTGAAACTGCGAACAAACAGCTTGGACGCCGCGGCCCCGGGTCGTTCTCCTCCACGCCTTCACCTCGACTCTCCGGGTTCAGCGGCTCCACGTCAGCGCTCTCATTGGCTCGGAGGAGAGGGGTGTTTTTTTGGGGGGGGCCGGACGTGTTTGTTGACAGTAGACACGGGAGAAAGCCGCACAATGTGGCCAATGTGTCGTCTCCGTGGAGGTTTACAGTTCGGGGGAGGGGTCACCGAGGTTACGGCTGAGCGGAAGGGTGCCGAGGTCTCTCCCTTCTCAGGCCGAGTCAGGAGGGGTAATGGTTTTAGAGACGGCTGTCACACTGATCTGTTCCACCGTCCTGCACCGCGCCACTCTGCGGCTCTCCCCTCGCCTCCTTCAGACACTAAGCCTCTCTCGCTCCCTCTGTCTCTCCCTCGCTCCCTCGCTCCCCGTCCTTCTCCCCCCTCTCTCTCTCGTTGACACATGGAAGTAATCTGCACTCGCCGCTGAGGCGGGAGGACGTGCGCTGGCGTTTCGGCTGCGTCTCCCTACTCCGTGGGAGCTTCCTCCCCTACGCTCCTACGCGTAATCCCCTCTCCTCTCCCTCCGCCCCGCGGCCAAGCCTCTTAATAAACGGACAAAAAAACAGGAGAAGAAGAAACTCGACCTTAACCTTCATATCCTCTGTCAAGTCTGCTCGGAATGACAGCGCACAGCCGGGGACTGCAGCGGGGGGGAGGAGGGAGACGAGGGGAGACAGAGCGGGGTTGAGAGGCGTCCCAGCAGCCTCTGGTTGGCAGGGCAGGGTGTCGACGGCTGCCTGCTTCCTGCTTCCTGGTGTGCAGCAGCCAGGCAGACCTCTCTAATGAAGCGGAGGTGCCTGTGAGACCGCCTCTGTTCTCCTGGCCCCGAGGACTCCACACTCTGGCTGAGGCTGGCACCACTCCTAACACTTCCTCGACACCCACCGGGGGCCCACACAAAGGACACACACATATACAGTATCGAATCGAACTGTCTCGCGCGCGCACACGCCAAACTTTTCAGGGATGTGGCAGTGGATATAACGTATGGAAACGTTATCTTCCTCTGAAAAGTTCCGAGTCGCACTTTGACCCCTCCAGGTGGTGCAGATAGATGACCCTGCCACGAGACCTACACACACAAACGCACACACACACACACACGCACACACATGCACGCACCAGTAAAGCAAGTCCAGCTGTCTCTGTAGGCCAGACACAGGCTTCCTTTACAGCACCACAGGCCAGTTGCTCTGTGGTGGGGCTGTTATAGGTCTGCCTCTCTCTCTCTCTTTTTGCCTTTCCCTCTTTACCTCTCTCGCCATCGTTCTCTTTCTGTGTCAAAGCTAAGGCTTTAAGTCCTCTCTCTGTGTAATGAGATCTCTATCAGAGAGAAACTTGATCACAGTCATAGAGGGGGAGAGGGGGAGAGGGGGAGAGGGGGAGAGGGGGCAGCAGGCACAGGGTACGAAACAAAAACACCCCCTTGTGACCCTCCCAGCAGTGTCCGCCGCAATAGCGAGCAGACCAGAGAGACGAGAGCTCAAATGGTCTAACAAAACACGAGGCCCCGTCACTCGCTGGGCAGGGGATTTGGAGGCTGCGTTTGTTTAAACCCCAGTGTAACCCCATCTCCAGGCCTGACTCCGCTGTCTGCCTTCAAACCCAAACTACACTCGCTCACAACTTCACAGGACAGGGGTAGCCACCGAAGAACCAGCTCAGAGATGTTTTCAGTGTGTGCTTGTGTGTGTGCGTGCGTGTGTGTGTGTGTGTGTGTGTATCGGTGTGTGTTTTCTGCTTTCCTTACCTTGTTCTGCCTCTCCGCAGCAGCGAACCACTGTGTTGCCGCGGGTCATGAGGTAAATATTAGCTGAGCAGGGCTGGACGTACAGTAACAGCTCACAGCTACCTTGTCAGATTAAAACTGCATTGGCATCGCATTCCTAAACAGGCCGTGCTTTGTGTGTGTGTACGTGTGGCGGGGCTGGGGGGGGGCTGTTGAAAAAGAGACAGAGAGAGAGAGAGAAAGAGAGAGAGTGCGTGTGTGAGTGAGTGCAGGCATATGCACGCTGTGAAGACAAACAGATAGCATGTGTGTGCGCCCTTCCAAACCCACGCAATGCGGCCTGTCATAACAAAGTAACATTTTCTGGCATAATCCCACTCAACCAAATGAGGACTAATCCGATTTGCTGTGATCAAATGTTAGACGCTCTGAAGCGTCCGGAGAATATGACACATCCAGCCTCCCAGCTCTCCGCTCCAGAAGACGCAAACATTTCAGATTTCATCTCCTTGAGCAAATTGAATATCAGGCTTTCCACAAAACACTTCCTCATTCTTCCCACCGTCAGACCTCAGCGATGATGTATGCAGCGTGTTCGAGTGTGCAGGAGGAAATCAATTAAACTAACTTCAAGTTATTGATAATGAGGAGAGGAGCGTGATGACGTCCTAGGGATACAGATCCATACCTCTGTGTTCGGAGAGCTTGGAAATAACACACGCACACACACACACACTCACACTGGTTCTTTGTCTCATAGCTCATGGCCTATGGGGAGAGATGCTGTGTGCTATGGAAAGCGGTACTGGTATTGTTCCACTGTGTGCGTGTGTGTGTGTGTGTGTGTTCGTGCACGTGTGTGTGCGTGCATGTGTGTGTTTGTGTGTGTGTGTGTGTGTGTGTGTGCAAGTGTCTGAGGGCAAGATTAATTTATTAGCTGACGCAGCAGTGGTCTCCAAAGTGGGAACAGGAAGTAAGACATCGTAAATCTTGATGAGACACCAGATACAGTACGACTCTCTCTAACACACACACACACACACACACACAAACACACTCTATGTTATCGCTATCAGGGGATGTGGGCCATCTTAAAATCACACAATGATTTAACCTCTGCCTTATCCCAGACTTCACAACTTTTCGCTGACTCACATGTTCACAGAGAAAACCCATCAGCTCCATCTCTCTGAGTCTCTCTCTATATAGGTGAGTCTGTCTTCTTCTGAGGTAAAGTGGCCTGACAGGGCAGCAGCCTGTTTCCCCCAGGAGCTCCGAGCAGGACTGCCCCCTCTGGACAGGATGCCAGTCCATCTCAGGACCCTAACGCTGGCACGACCTTTCACCTCAACCCCAAACCCTCCAACCCCTCCGTTCCCCGAGGCCGAAACTCGACCACAAGGCCATCGCTTGGTTCGTGTTTGAAACGGTATTGACCACAACAACCCCCAAGCAGATGACTCACTGGTAAAACAATGCTGAAAGGATGCCGTAAACGTTGCTTCAGACATACTGAATCTTTTATTAAATGTTCAGCCCAGCCAGAACCTTTACACGCCACTGTGGAAACAATAGCTTAGCCCTAGAGTACTTTTAATATGTGAGTGTGATGAATGGGATGAATGTTTTGGACTGCATTTTATGTATCGGACTAAATAATTTGAAGTGGGGTTTTATAGGAATTGGTGACTGGATTGAATGAGGGAAGTTGGGCGCAACACCACCACCATCATCCTGGCCTTGTAGGACATTCCATTGTGGTGACTTCATCTATCAATAATTGTGTTTGCTTGCCCAGAATTTAAACAGCGTGAGTGTTTGTGTGCGTGTGTTTGTGTGTGTGTGTGTGTGTGTGGTGTGTGTGTGTGTGTGTGGTGTGTGTGTGTGTGTGTGTGTGTTTGCATGCGTGCGTACGTGTGTATGAAAGAGAGTACAGTGAAAAGTAAATATGTAAGTTAAAGAAGGAGGAGGAAAGTTAAAGAGTTACTATGAACTCTGTACTTCTAATCCTTCATTTTCTCATGTATTTTCTACATGCACTATTTGTGACCTGTGATCTAAGTGAATACAATCTTACGGTAATAAGGAGAAAGAAGTCCAAACAAGGATTTTTCAACCATCTACTTAAGTGTTCACTGTATCTGCTTGTGTCATCTGTTTCTGCTGTACGCCTGCTACTGATGATAAGCACTTAAAATACTTATCATATTATGACTGATTATTTGATTAGATTAGATTGCTATCTAGAATGAGCAATAAACAGGACATTAGGCCAAATGCTTTTGAACATGGATTCACGTAATGTCTAAACTAAAACGATATAAATAAAAAATATATAGAACATTGACATGTTTTTCATATCGAACACAAGCCGCACAAACTCAACAACTTCAGAGGATGACAGCGAATCTCATTGTTTCGAATTTTAGAAACTCGACACAATTTTGTTGAAGTCTGAAACTGCCCGCTGAGGTAAGGACAGACTTGTGTTTGGCTCTCGTTAACCCAGTTTGCGCAAAGAAAAGTGTCTCCCACCTCAAGCCAGAGAACTAAACCCAACTCACTTTGCTCGTGTGGGACTGTGCAAGTGCAACACATTGACACACTTGGCCCTTTTTTTGTTTTATTTGATCAGATTCCACCGTGTTCTGCTACCATGAGAAGGGATATTGCATCGTAAGTAGGCTGATGCCCACACACGGGGAGATTGCATTGTTGCATGTGAAAGGAAAGTTATGTTTCCCCTTTCCGTACATGATAACGAGAATGTTTAAGTATAACTAACTCGAAAACAAACGTTTTCATGTTTCATGTTTCCGATGAACTTGTTAGTAACTTTGGTGTACAGATATGGAATAAGACACTTACTTGGAATTCTGTGTGCTCCAAATGATAGTCTCCAGCGATTTGGCGGAAGGTAAGGCCATTCTGCATATGATAATAAAGATCCATAGGTAATACTTCCAATACTCGACCCCCGCCATTCTCATAACCCGAAAGCGAGAGGACAACTCAGAACGCTGGACCGTGCGCGTGGCAGTCTAAATCTACGAATGCCCGGTAGGTCGTGTGATTTGGTTAGTCGGGAGCATGTGAAGTCGATATCAGATACATGTCCTTCTGTCCAGCTTCTTGAATGCTGCACCCCACCCGTGTCCTTGATTGAACTGACCCCAAAGCTCGTGTATCCAACGGTCGCACAATACCGTTTCTTCCTCTTGGAGGTAGAGGAGAGCCCCGAGGTGTCCTGTTTGACCTGTGGCTCGTGAATACGGGTATGCTCTTTTGCCCTTCGCTCTGATCCGAGGGCAGTCAGATCTTGTTTTAGGAAAAATATGGGCTATACGACACTATCACAAGTAATAGTATGATGGTGTCACAGACACAGAGAAACCGGTCCGTCCCTTTGTCAGATAAATCGCCCACCGATGCTCTACCTGTCGCTGTAGCGCGTTTCAAACAGATGAGACGCGTTCATCAGTCTGAACTACGCCGTGATCACAGGACGGCATCTCCTTCTGTTCCTTTTCTCGTGTAGCGAAACTGCGATGAGTTATTAATGTAAATATAGTCTCTCCTCTTCTCCTCTTGCCTCCGTCCTCTGGCATGTGCGCGTGGTCCTATAGGGCTGTATCTCAACACGCACAGTCCTGGCCAGCGCGCGTAGGTCTGCAGCCTGCACTCGCGTCCTCTGCTACAGCTAAACGTTGTTGGGACACAGTTCAAAGTACAGAGGGTTGGTCCTGCTCTGAACGCACCTCGTACCAACTCGTCAAATACTCCCGGTCGCTTGCCTATGGAAACTGACGGCTCCCGGGTTGCGCCACTCCTCGCGCACTCATGCTACTGTAACCTGAAGCCCCGGCAGGCGCGAGAGGAACAGCCCACTGAATTGCGTCGACCAATCACTGAGCTCTGTCCGAGCTGGTCAACGGGGGGCATTTTTGGGGGTGCATTATTGGATTGACCTTCCGCACCCAAACGGCCCAAACTGGAGATGTGTCACGGCTGGTTTGAGACGGCCAGAAAGAGTTTCAGCCCACTCATGTTACCTACTCACATATCTATCACAAGACACGAGGTTTTACGGAGAACCATTTTGTCAATTTTTTTTATATAATACGAATAGAGTGGTAGAACTTAAAATAATTTAAGTGGTGATGCCCGGTTTTAGTGGAATGTAAAACAACCAGGGGAAGACGTTGCATTTGGAGGGAGTGATGGATTGCTACCTTGGATCCCTTTCTAATCGACACA
Source organism: Mallotus villosus (assembly GCA_903064625.1). NCBI lineage: Eukaryota > Metazoa > Chordata > Actinopteri > Osmeriformes > Salangidae > Mallotus > Mallotus villosus. The sequence goes on along the minus strand of CAEFZP010004714.1, from coordinate 279,018 downwards.
ATGTAGAACAATGAACTTCATGGGAACTCTGGGGCCTTAGTCAATACACAATAGACGGTGGGTGCTGATGTTCAGGGGGATAATTGATCATACCCGTATCCTTGCCCCCTTTGTGTGAGTGTGCGTGTGTGCTTGTGTGTGTGTGTTTGTGTGGGTGAAAGAGAGAGAGAGAGAGAGAATGAGAGACATTTCACCTTACATTCAATGTATTTTGTTCAATCAATACTGCCCCCTGTTGGTCATGAGAAGACCAATTGATGGTGCTCAAGGGGGGTAAATTCAATAATATAATTGCAGGAGAAAGATAGCAGACATTTGCAGTTTCATCTCCATGTTTATGACATTACTCTTCCCTCCCTCGTGTTCGACAGTCCATATATTTGAATTGTGTTCCAGGAGGTGCTGAGGCAAAATTGGAAACAATATGCTTCAATTGCAGATTTACATTTTTATAATGAAGTTTGTGTCAGTCTGTGTGTGTGTGTGTACTTGCATTGCTGCATATGTGTGTGCCTGTGTATGTGCCTGTGTGTGTATATGCCTGTATATGTGCATCTGAGTGTGGGTTAGTGTGTGTGTGTGCTGAATAGTGACTCCGGGCCATGAAAGGCGGGTGCCAAGACTCTACATCAACAGGAGCCCCCCCACAGCGGGAAGACTGGGGCGTTGTCATAGCGACCGCAAACACGGGTCGTCTGCCAAAGAATTGACGCGTCCCCTCAAACGGACAGCGGGGATACCTGATCCCCCAACAGCCAATCACAGAGCTCCATAGAGACACCGGATTTGCTGTGAGCCAATGACGACTTCCAGTGCTGGATGTTGATAACTTCCCCAGCTGTGTCCTAATGATCAGACCAATGATAGCAGGAAGCAGCACCCATACAAGGAAGGTGAAGCAGAAGCAGACATGATGAAGGACATACTGTACTAAGGCTGTAACGCATTCGGTGAAACAAAGATTACCGCTTGATGGATTCTGCTTTGATAATCATTAAGTGGTGATGCCATCAGCCGAGCTCCCGCGGCCAGACATGAGCGCTTCCAGAGACTCCAAGTTACATACAGAGACCTGCTCACATACAGTATTTACACTGAGCAAACACTGAAACTATGACATCATTACTCCGAGACAGGGGTCTGTGTTAGCTCAGTTCTGAAGCCTGTAAGTGAGAGCTTCTGGAACATTCACAAGTTCAGTATAGGATGCTGAATGAGGTTGGCATGTTTTCCATCAACTCCATGGACTTCAGGTATTGATGTGCAGTAATACCCCTTGTCTAGTCCTGAGCCCCAGACAGCTGACCCATAGTCCAATGTCTTCTGTCTGAGAGGTGAGCAGTGTGTGGTGTGTGTCCATGTGTCCGTGGATGTGTGTGTGTCTGTGTGTGTGTGTTGGTATGACTGGGGAATGTAGGCATGCACAGGGTCAAGTGGTTAACCGTCATTATCTAAAGGAGAGGACTAGCGACATGCAATCAATAACACACCCATTAACCAGTAGACACACACACACACCCACACACACTTTAGCCTCCTGGGAAAACAGACATCCTATATAGCGTCTCCATGCCAGGCTGACGGCCTGAGTGTTTTGGGATGCATGAATCATACTGCTTTGATGCCACGGCGATAACAAGAACGCAGCATGCAACAGCTGTGCGTCGCGCAGAAAACATTTCCTGTTTGTGGGAGTCTTGATTGCCGTCCAGACCGTTTCCTCTGCTCCTAACCACACCCACGTCTCATACAGGAAGTCGTGATTACAGAAGCATCGCAATCAACTCTCACACTTCCTGGTTAACCTGCGGAAGAAGCTGTCCCAGCTGCCTTCCTTATTTGCCCTTCATATCTCTTTGATTTTCTCTTCTTCGTCTTCCTTCCCTTTCCCTTTCCATCCTCTTCTCTTCTCTCCGTCTCCCTTTATCATCTAATGTGTTCAGTGGGTACTTTGATCCAAAGCGACGTACGGCACAGGGGAGATTTTAACCTGCAACCCCATTGATCAGCAGTCATATTCTCTAACCACCGAGCCAAGCCCTCCACTTTGATAACAGTCAATGTTGACTACTGTCTGTAATGATAAGTGTGTCGTGCTGGAGTTGGAGTTGTCCCTTTCCATGACAGGAGCCGGGGGCAGATCTGTAGGCATCCTTCTGGGTCTTTTACCTGGGAGAAGAGGTCGCTGAGGAGACACAATCTCACATATCCCACCGGGCCAAGACATACTGTAGAAGGAGCCTGGATCAATGCTGTTAACATGTCCACACTCTCCCACCCATCCACACAAACACACGCACACACACACACACACACACACACACACACACACACACACACACACACACACACACACACACACACACACACACACACATACATGCAAGACACCAACATGTTCTTGATTATGTACCGCAGTTTGGTCGGTGCAACGAGGCCCTCAGTATAAAGCGGCTCGCTCAATGGACGGACAGAATGCGTTCAACACTTGCCTGAGGGATTTCTGTCCATTCTAATAGAATTACAAGCCTCTGATAGCTGAGGCCATTCTCCCAGGCTACTTGTCTGTCAAACATTAGGTCACACTCCGCTTTCAGACGTGGGGAGAGGGGTGGGGCTGAGAGGGCTCAGTGCTTTGAGACAGGGGCTGAGGGACCCCACCGCCTGCCAAGAAAGAGAGGGCACAGAGAGAGAGAGGGAGAGAGAGGAGGAGGAGAGGGGTTTGGGGTGAAAGAGAGGGGAGCGAGAGAGAGAATGGGTGGGTGTTGGAGAACCAGAGAGGGGAGAATGAGACAGGGACAAAAGCGTGCATCCTAATCCACTCTAATTAAGCCTTGCGTGATGGACAGGACCTGTGGACGTGTCTCTATTTGGTGTGTGTGTGTGTGTGTGTGTGTGTGTGTGTGTGTGTGTGTGAGGGTGTGACCATGGGAGGGACCCCGCTCTGGTAGAGATGTCTACTGCCAGAGGCTTGAATGAGACAAAGGCCTGAATGGAGACTTCAAAGCCTCTTCAGAGCGCTCTCTCTCCCACAGTCTCCTAACCCTGTGGGCCGGTCAGCAAGTTCCTGCTGCTCTGTGTGTGTGTGTGTGTGTGTGTGTGTGTGTGTGTGTGTCTGTCTGTGTGTGTCTGTGTGTGTGAGCATGTTCTTTGGGGCATTTTTGGTGCATGCACATTTATGTGTGTGTGTGTGGGGGTTGGATTCTTTATTTGGGCATCTGTTTGTCTGCTAATCAGTGTTCTCCCCCTCCCTCCCTCGCTCGCTCGCTCTCTCTCTCTCCCCCTCCCTCTCTCTCCCCCCTCCCTCTCTCACTCGGTGAGAGTGTTGTTTATGTGTTAAGGAAGAGGCTGCAGAATGCACATGCTATAATTGGGCCAGGGGATCTGACTCACGGCTCTCTCCCACTGAAGTGTTTGAGGAGAGAGAACATTGGCTCTGGAAAACAGGGTTGGAGGGGGAGACGAGAGAGGCCCCGCAGTGTGTGGTGGTGTGTGGATGAGGAGTGTGGGGATGAGGAAAGGATTGTGGGGATGAGGAAAGGATTGTGGGGATGAGTAGAGGAGTGGGGATTAGAAAAGGAGCGTATGGATGAGGAGAGGATTGTGTGGATGAGGAGAGGATTGTGGGGATGAGAAGAGGAGTGTGGATGAGGAGAGGAGTGTGTGGGGATGAGGAGAGGAGTGTGGATGAGGAGAGGAGTGTGGTGGGATGAGTAGAGGAGTGTGGATGAGGAGAGGATTGGTAGGATGAGGAGTGTGGGGATGAGGAGAGGAGTGTGGGAAGTCTCTCAGAGACTTGGCTTGGATCGGATCTCCTTTCTCTGCTCCCTGTAATCTCTCTCTCTACTCTCTCTCTTTGCTCTCTCTCTCTCTGCTGTCTCTGGGCCTGTTCTGTTAGTTTAAGGGGTTCCGAGAGGGAATGGATAGCTGGAAAAGTTGGAGTGAAGGTCACTGTGGTCCTTGAGATAATGAATGTGTTTGTGTGTGTGTGTGTGCTATCATATCGGGCCTGTCGAAGCCCACTTGCTCCCATCAAGCGTCAGGTCGAGGTCCTAGGCACCCCAGATCAACGTGTCAGACTCACTTCCCAGTGTCTGTGACAACCCTCAGTGACATCATCACTCAAGGGCGGACCAATCAGTCTCCCGTACTCCCATTGGTTCCCGTTGACCCCAATGTTACCACCCCTTTTAGACAACTCGAAAATGTTTCTGTAGTCACCGTGTTGTTCTAAGATCAGTTATAGCAGTTGGTCCATTCTAATTCCAGAACGGATGTGGTTTTATCCTAGTAACCATAGTAACATCCTGTTTGAAACGGAAGGTGATGACCACCGGTTTGCTCTGGTCGACCAGTATAAGTCCGTCATGTGACCAATACAAATTGGGTTCCATTGTTGGGTTGGGGTTGGCTAGGTTTAGACGGCCCTGGTCATTCTCTTAACCACAAAACGAGTCAGGTAGTGAAGTGAAGCCTTGTCCCCAGGGAGATGTCCGGTGAATGACCGGTCCAGTCTTGGCCCAATCTGTGACCAGGAAGCCAGACCCAAAACACGAACAAAGAGGCCCAGTGCATTACCCAGCCAGATAACCTTATCAAGGACTCGGAGATGTCTGTCACTCTGAGAGGGGGGGGTGTTTATCAGACCATGTTTCTATGGCGTCAGGAATAACGAGGTTATAAACAGAACAGCACAAGTCTGCTGTTTGTCATGACCCTGGATTTATGTCTCATTGTTTAGCTTGTGCACACACACACGCACACACACTCACACTCTCCAGCGCGTGCACGCGCACACACACGGATGCTTAAAACGCAGGCGGGGGGACGGGGGGACGGGGGGGGGGACTGAGCGTGAGGGCGTCCTTGTTAGTAAGCAGCCATGGGTACAGCCGGCTCTCAGGCACATCATCAAAGACGGCACAATTACTCCCATGCTCCTTCACTCCGGCATAAATCTGCTCTTATCTCCCCTCTCTGCAGGATCTGGGAGTATCAACCCCATCTACTCTCCCAGACACTAAAAGCACAACAAAGTGGCTCTGTGGGCATAAATAAAAAGGAGGAGTGGTGTGGAAGATGGAGAGGGAGGGGGAGGTAAAGAGTGAAAGTGAGAGAGAGATGGAGGGAGGGAGAGGGAGGGAGAGGGAGAGAAAGAGAGACTTTGACTTTTAAAGACCTTTATCGGGCCGTTAGAACTGCCAGCTAGCCAAGCAGTTTCACCACACCAGCCATTTCTTATTCAAAACAAACCCATTTCACTTTCAAATTTCACAATTTTACTTTCCAATTAAACTAAACCTAAAACAAATAATCAAAAAACAACTTTCTATTCACAACGTCAGCTCTAAACCCCCCTCCCCATCCACTGTGCACAAGGCACCCCTCAACACACCTCCTCCATCTTCCCCACCAGCTTACAATACGAAAACTCAATTCGCAACATTGCCCCAGCAACACTGCTCTTGCATCGAGCGACCCCACTCCCAAACGCCTACTCTTTCTCGTCTTCCATATTGCAACCTTGGCCAGCCCAAATAAGAAATGTACGAGGCATGCTCTCCTCTTCTCTGGAGCTGTGTACCTGGGTCCACCTACAAACAGTGGCACTGAAAGAAAGAAAGAAAGAAAGAAAGAAAGAAAAGATGAAGCTGAGATGGAATAAACAGAAGAACGAGAGAGAGAGAGAGAGAAGAGAGAGAGAGAGAGAAAGAGTTGAAAAAACCACTCCCTCCACTGTTGTTCTGCAGACCCCGGGGGCCCGAGCGTGCGTCAGGCGTTCCTGTCTGTCAGTGAGCCCCTTTCACCACGCTGGTCCACCTCTGGGCTCCCTGCCCTCCGAGGGCACCACCTGAGGTGACGGAGGCCAGCGGCAGCAACGAAAGACGAACGGGGAAGCGAGAACCAGACACCAGAGGTCCGTAGGAGGCGGAGGAGCCCAGGCGAGGGGTCAGAGCTCAGCGTGTAGTATCAGGAGGTCAGAGCTTGGAGGCCGGTGTGAGCCTCGGCCTCGTTGGTTGTTGTGTTTACCGAGAAGGTCAAGGTGGAACGCTCCCTCTCTGTTTACCTGAGGGATCAGAAGCCCCCTGGAGCAGTGCCTGCGTGGAGACTTGTGTTCTCCCTTGTTCTCTCGGCTGTGGATAAGGTCAGCGGATCCCAGCATCGTTGAGAGCTGCGTCGCGGTTGGCTCACACCTGCCGGGGCCTGTGGGCCCAGCTCTGACAGATGAGCTCCCATCTACACACTCTATTTTTAGGGGGGGGGTGGATGTTTATTTTGTTCTCCCGGTGTACCCACCGACATCTCTCAGGCTGCCCTCTTTATCGCAGCTGTGACCCTGACCATCCCTCCCTCCCTCCCTCTCTCTCTCTCCTCCTCCCCTTTTCTTCCCCTCTCCTCCCTTTTCATGCTCCTCCCTTCTCTCCTCTCGCCTCGTCCTCCACTCCCCCACACCCTGGGTGAAGTACTCTCCTTCATCTGATCTTCATGGCATTGTCTGTGTGTGTGTGTGTGTGTGT
>CAEFZP010004714.1:195000-267500 GCA_903064625.1 Mallotus villosus | reverse complement strand
AATCTTCCTCGACGCATGACTACACATGCTCTCATTTATAACAGTTTACTTACACATTTCTGAAACTTTATGACTTTAGGTTGAAAATTTTGGAAAACAAGAGATAAAACAAAAAAAGAGCACAGTTATAAAATCAGCACCGATTCATATATAACTTTTTATTTAAAATGTAGATACCTATTTCAACACTCTAATATGCTGGGTTTCACGAGAGAGAGAGAGAACCGTTTGTGAATGCGCTGCTGCTTTTTGCCCCCTCTCAGCACAGTGGCACTGGGAGGGGGGGGGGAGAGAAGGGGGGGGGGCTTTTTCTGGCAGGAGGTGTGGGTGCTGTGGTCCAAATCTGTGGGTAAGCTTGGGACTCACTGCTTTACTGTGGTGACTTGAGGGGGGAGTTATTGGATACTATCTTCACAGCACTAGAGAAAAAAAGGACTATTCCACATTTCTACCATCAGAACCAACAGTGGTTATTCCGGACCGTTCCGGCAGGTCCAACATCGAGGGGAGGAGGAAGAAAAAACAAAACAAAAACAAAGTTTGAAAAAAGAAACTGGAAAAAGGGACCTCCGTCCACACCTCTACAACGGTACAGCAAGCTACTACAACCTGTTTATAAATTACTACGTCACACCTGGTTCTAACTACTATCACAGAAAGGGTTAGACAGGAAGAAAAAAAAATGTATTTTTTTTAAGTTAGACACATCAATCCGTCCCCATTTGGAAATAAAAAACAAAAACAAAGAAATCTACAAATATGGATTTTTCTCTACAGACAAAATGTCTGACTCCTTATGGTTTTGGAAGTGGCCCACATCATTCTACAAACTCAACAGGGACAGCTTACCCAAGGATTATAATAATAAAAGTATATGTATTTTTTTGTCGTGTTTTTTTTTGTCGTTTCGTTATTTTTTTGTTGAAATCAAGTCCTCTCTGAGCAAGCAACACTGAGTGTGGGTGTCCTTGGTCCACGTGGAGTATCAAGCAGACGTCTGTGTCTTCTGAGGGAAAACCCCGTCACGCATCTCTTTAAATACAAAGCGCCTCCTCTCCTCGTCTCCCAGCCCGCCGAGCGTCTAAAACATGGACACCCCGAGAACCTGGAGGGACACAGACACGACCGCTGTTCAACACGTTGGATTCGCAGCCCGAAACGTTTCGGGAAATTCAAGGAGGAAACCCAGAGAGAGAGAGAGAGAGTTTGGTTACGTACCGACTCGTCCATGATGGAGGCGGGGTCGAAGTAGTCTGGCTTCAGCTCGGATCGCTCTCGCCTGTTCTTGGAGGGGGGCTGTGGGGGGAGGGAGGGAGGGAGGGAGGGGAGAGACGGAGGGATGATGAGAAAGAGAGGACGGGTAGATTTGGCAGAAGCTCTGTTACGACAGAGCGGTCAGGTCTGTGTAGCTAATCAGCTGGCCTCCAGACTGCGGGCCCGGTCACAAAGCATGACGCTGAGAGCCAGACTCCCGCAGTCGACCCTACAGTGAGGCGACTGAAGCAGGTTATTGGAAAGGCAGTTCCCTAAAGGTGTAACACAGATCAGCGGGGCGTCTCACCAGGTCGATGTCCATGGTGTCAAAGTCCATGCCCTCGTTCAGGTCGTCCATACGACCTTCGGATGACATCATCACGTCCTCCACGATTGGCTCCTCGTCCTCCTCCATCAGCCCTGTTCCACGACGGCTGCACACACACACACACACACACACACAATCAGTACGACATTATACCCAGTCACCCCTTTATACCAGGGCGGTTATGGCTCCAGGGCTGGCCCGGCGTAGCGCCGCCTGGTGGGGGGAGGGCGCTCTTACATGGCGTGCTGCAGGTTGGTCCTGAGCTTGGCGTAGTTCATGGCTCTCTCCTGCTGCTGTCGAACCTCCTCCTGTTGTCTCTGGGCGAGCATCCACGTCACCTGGGTACTGCGCCGCGCACACAGGGAAGCACTCATTAGTGACGATGCTTCTTTCTTGTGTGTGTGCGTGTTGTGACTCGGGCATGCAAAAAAGAAAACCGTCGGCCATGTTTGTAGTCCATGAGCCGACAGGGCCGAGGGCTTACTTGTAGTCCATGGGTGTCTGGTGGTGCTGGGGGGGTCTGGGGGTGCGGGTGAGGGAGGGGCTGCTGCTGCTGTTGCTGCTGCTGGTCGTGGGGGAGCTGGTACACCCCCATGAAGCTGTCGTCGCGGGCTCTCTTGGGCTCCCGCATGACGGTGGAGGTGAGGTGGGGGGAGGGCATCATCACCGGGGTCTGCATGCTCTGCTGCCACACCTCGCTGCTGCTGCTGCTCTCCTCTGGAGGGGGCGCACGCACGCACACACACACACACACACCACACACACACACACCACACACACCACACACACACACACACACACACACACACACACACGCACACACACACACACACACACGGTTACACCTCAGATTTAGACCCTACACATCCAACATATGTGGGGTAGTGATATAGGTACAGCCTATATCAGAAATGATGTTTTTACACACTAACCCCCCGCAACCATCTGCTGCTGTTTAATCTCCCTCCCATCAGCCAGCAGGGGCATGAGCTCTGATTGGCTCAGCATCTGGGTTAATCCTGGCTCCATCCAGCCCAGCTATGGAGCTCTGGGTCACATGGTACCATGAACACCCCCCCACCTCTGAGACACCAGGAGGAGGAGGGGGGAGGTCCTCATGCCTGGAGGACATGTCTGCTATATGTGATAGCACCCTCTGTTATCAACACCCCTACCAGAACAGCAAACCTCTGAGGTCACAGAGGTCGCCGCAAACAGCAGCGAGAGTCTGCATATCCAGCGTCAACCCACTCATATCTGCCCCCGAAAAGTTGAAAAACGGCTTGTGGGTCCGGGGACAAACTAAACAAAACGTGGATCGACAGAACCTTCGCCGAGGCGTCTGTGCGTGTGCGTTGGACGGGGGGGGTGCCACATTAGGAGGGGGGGTGGGGGGGGAGGGGGGGTCTCCTCGTACCTTCCGGAAGTTTCCGCTTGGCGGCGGCGGCGGAGGAGACGGAGGAGCCGGCCACGGAGCCGGCGGTGGAGGGCTTGGTCTTCTTGGAGCGCACCGAGGAGCCGCGGCTGGAGTAGCCGCTCATCACGGACATGGTGTCGTCGTCTCCGCCCGCCTGCAGGGAGTTCCTGTAGGAGATCAGGGGCAGCCAGCAGTCCTCGCGCTGCAGGGCCATCTGGAAGGTCATGAAGCGCTCCAGGTACATGTGACTGGGGGGGGGGAGGAGGAGAGAGAGAGTTACAGACAGGTCAACGCACAAACACATGACAAACCTGTGAGACACACTCGGCTCTTTCGCGCGCACGCCTTCCGACAGCTGTCTTGACACTGTGTGTGTGTGTGTGTGTGGACTTACACAGTCCTCTTGTCCTGCCTCATGAGTTTGGAGGAGAACTCGCTGAGGATGTCCAGGAAGGCCAGGTGGAGGGGGGGGTTCCCCTCGCCCTGGGGGCTGGGCTCCTTGAACGCAAACTCGATGCCGTCCCTGACGGAGGGCGAGACAGGAGAGACAAGTCAGCCGTGTGAGCCTGCGAGGCGACAGTGAACACGCGTGTCTGCGTGTGTGCTTGTGTGCGTGCGGGGGGGCGGAGCCTCACTTGTGCAGCATGGCGATGGCGTCCCGGGTCTTGACCTGGTCCAGGCCGAAGGTGAGGGAGAAGCGGCGGGCCAGCTCCTTGATGCCGCAGAAGGACGAGGACGAGCGGTCGAAGCTGTGGCCCAGGTCCGACAGCATCTCGTTAAACAGCTGCAGGACACACACACACACACACACTCACTGTGACAACCACGTCAACACTGTGGAGCCGGGCGAGCCTTCGCTAACGACTTCAGTGCTTGGTAACTCCTGTGTGTGTGTGTGTGTGTGCGTGTGTGTTTGTGTGTCTGACCTGCTGCAGACTGAGGATGAGGGTCTTGGCACACTGGATCTTGTCGATCTGCCTGGTCTTACTCATGGTCTCCTTGATGATGTCGCCGTAGTCGTTATAGTACTGCAGGGAGAGGGAGGGAGGGAGACAACAGGAAGACAGAGAGAGAGAGAGAAAGAGAGAGAGAGAGTATAACGAGTCTGGATTATTTTCAGTGTCACAATCACAATTGGCAGGGATAATGACATGATTCCAGTCAGAGCACCAAGAGCAGGGTGTGTGTGTGAGGCCTAGGGCTTCAGGCTCTCTCTCTGTGTGTGTGTGTGTGTGTGAGACCTAGGGCGTCAGGCTCTCTCTCTCTGTGTGTGTGTGTGTGTGTGTGTGAGGCCTAGGGCGTCAGGCTCTCTCTCTCTCTCTGTGTGTGTGTGTTTGAGGCCTAGGGCGTCAGGCTCTCTCTCTCTGTGTGTGTGTGTGTGTGTGTGAGGCCTGGGGCGTCAGGCTCTCTCTGTGTGTGTGTGTGTGTGAGGCCTAGGGCGTCAGGCTCTCTCTCTCTCTGTGTGTGTGTGTGTGTGAGACCTAGGGCGTCAGGCTCTCTCTCTCTGTGTGTGTGTGTGTGTGTGTGAGACCTAGGGCGTCAGGCTCTCTCTCTCTCTGTGTGTGTGTGTGTGTGTGTGTGTGAGGCCTAGGGCGTCAGGCTCTCTCTCTCTGTGTGTGTGTGTGTGAGACCTAGGGCGTCAGGCTCTCTCTCTCTCTCTGTGTGTGTGTGTGTGTCTTACCCTCATGTACTGTTTGAAGATGTCTGCTCCCGTCTTCATGTCCACCACACAGTAGATGATGAGCTTGCAGTACGCTGCCAGCAGGTTCCTCCGTTTGTGGAGCGCCTCGATCTTCCCTGCCTCGTCGTCCTGCTGGCCGTCTGCAAACACACACACACACACGTCATCCACAGGGCTGACACACACACTTCCAACATCAGCAATATTGCACTAATTGTACCCTACTTGTCTTTAGGTGAGTGTAGGTTATAAGGTTAGTATTGGTCATTATGTGTATTAGTGGTTGAGCATACTGTATTGTATATTTAGGAGATTTATTATATTATATGTTAGCTTATCATAGGTGTAACCTACAGTATGTTCTGAGTACTTATAAGTCATGTTATGCCAGGTTGCTTTGCGTCGTCTTGTCCCTAAGAATTTCAGTGCCCAGTCTGACCCTGTGTTTTTCTGTGCATCTGACAATAAAAGACTTGAACTCGATCCTACTGGTGGTCCAGACCGCAGGCCGCAGCCAAACAACAAGCAGTGTGTGTGTGTCTGTGTGTGTGTGTGTGTGTGTGTGTGTGTGTGTGTGTGAGGGACATCCTGACGGAGTATCCCCAGGAGTGAATGCACACACGTGTGTGATGTGTGTGTGTGTGTGTGTGAGATGTGTGTGCGCGATGTGTGTGTGGTGTGTGTGTACCGGTGCTGCTGGTGTCCTCGTCCTGGTCGATGAACACGTGGTGCAGGATGAAGGAGAGCAGCTCGGCCTGCAGGGGCTCGTCAGGAGAGTACACCAGCGGCTCCAGCTGCTCGCGCCCCCCAGACACCATCTGGTGGCTGAAAGATCAGCAGCAGGTCGCACAGGATGGTGAACGCCTGCTCGCACGCACACGACCCCAGGAGAGAGGGGAGGGGGGGTTACGACACGTTTCAAACACGTTTCAGTGTGTGTGTGTGTAGTGTGTGTGTGCGTGTCCTACCTGTTCTTTGACGGCCGTGTTGACGTTGGTGAGGTAGCGCTGGCACATCATGCAGAACGCCCTCATCTGCTTCCTCAGGGTGGTCATCTCATCCTGCCGCACACACACACACACACACACGGCGTTAGACGACCTTTCAGAGCGAGTTAGCCAGCAGCTCTGTGCCGTGTGACAGGTGTGAGCCAGGTGTGACAGGGGTCAGGTGGTGTGAGGAGGGGGGGGGGCGCTGACCTTTCTTGAGTTGTGTCCCTCCGACACCTTGGCCAGGTTCCACAGGATGACGTAGTGTGTGCACTGCAGCGCGTGGATCACTATCTGTTAGCACAGGGAGGAAGGGTTACTGCTGCGCCCCCTCTGGGAGGGAGGTCCACTGGACCCTGGGTGTGTGTGTGTGTGTGTGTAGGTTTGTGTGTGTAGGTGTGTGTGTGTGTTGACCGACCTGCTCGGGCATGTCTCCGTTCTCGATGCCCGTATTGAGCAGTTTGAAGTTGCTGGTGAACAGGTCCCACTGGGACAGGTCGTGAGCGCTGAGGAGAGAGGGAGGTTTCAGTACGACAGCACAGCAACGACGACGTCGAGGAAAAGAGCTCAACTTTGGTCTCAGCGCGGATGCGAGTGACCAATCAGGCACGGTGGCCTATCAGCACGGAGCGCACACACACACACACATTTCGAGAGAACTCGCCCTCTGCGGACGATCAAAACAACAACACTGTGGAGCGGACGTGAGGGACTCACTTGTGGAAGGCTGTGATCCTCTTCAGGGTGGACAGGACCTGGTAGGCGTCGTCCTCGTCGACCTCCTCCCCCTGGACACACAACACCCAGTCAAGTCCTGCTTCCCTCCTGCCTCTCTCTTTCCCACGCATCTGACCCGTATCTCGGCCGCCCCAGCCCCAGCTCTTCCCTCTCGCCTCTTCCTTCCTAGGTCTCTCTAACTCGTCCACTCTGATCTCCATGTAACCTCGGCTCGCTCTGCACCCATCCCCATCCCCTCCTTTCCTGCCTCCCCTCCGTCTCTCCCTCCGTCTTGCTGACTGACTGTCTCGCTTGCCCCCCTCTCCCTCCTCCTCCTCACCTCCTGCAGGAACTCCTCCAGCAGCCGGTTGAACTTGTCCACCTGCTCGTCCAGCAGCTGCGAGCGGGCGATGTCCACCCGGTTGAAGATGGTGAACTCCTCGTTGGCGAGGGCGTGGTAGGTCTTGGAGCAGGCCTCCAGCACCTCCGTGTCCGTGTGCTTCTCGATGATCTCCCGGATCTGACGCAGCAGGGACTCCAGGTGCTGGGGGATGAATCATTCAATGAAGTCATCCGTTGGAATTGTTTCTTAGTTCTAGAAGGTTGATGGTTTGATATGCTCCTGTGTGCAGCAGGTAGGTGTGTGAGTGTGTGTGTGTGAGTGTGTGTGTGTGAGAGAGAGAGAGAGAGCTCTTACCTTCTCCAGGCGACCTGTGGTGTAGATCTCCAGGTCAAAGTACTGAGGCAGCTGCAACAGGTTGGTGATTTTCTCTGAATCTACCGAATACTGTGGGAGGAACACACACACACACACAGGGTAAGGTAACCAGAGGCCACTGTGCTGCGCACAGAGAGAGGCAGAGACAAAGTCATGGAGAAGGGCAGAGAGAGGCAGAGAGAGAGAGAGAGAGAGAGAGAGAGAGAGAGGCAGTGAGAGAAACAGCGAATAGCAAAGAGGAGCAGTGTGCTACCTTGGCCAGCAGGGGGGGTAGTGACACAGCGAACAGCTCCGTGATCCTGGTCTTATCGTCGAGCTGGGTCTTCTTCTCCTTGGCCGTCATCACCTGCGTGCACACACACACACACAGGCTCCAGGGTTAGCCGGTGGTGGCGGAGGCAGACTCATGTCAGTGAAGGCAGAGGTGTGGTGTGCTTCCATAGGGGCGTCCCTGGAGGCCCTGCTGAGCCTGCCCCCCTAAGCCCCTCTCACAGGGAGCCTCACAGGGAGGCTTAGGGCTGTAGAGCCACCAGCTTCCAGCTGCACCGCACGCAGGGCAGTCAGGCTGTGTGTGTGTGTGTGTGTGTGTGTGGGGGTCTTACCCTCTTCCCTGTGCCGCGGCCGACAGGCGGGTGGCACTCTGACGCCTGGCGCACCGTGCACAGCATGATCTCAATGAGGGCCGTCTCCTGTCTGTCTGTCAGCGCTGCACGCACGCACACACACACACACCAAGAAAGACAGAAAGAAATCCAAAGTTACAACTTCTACTCTTACAGCTACTCTTCTTAACCCCTGGGGGCTGTGTGGAGGAAGTGTTGTAGAGTCAGGGCTGTAGAGTCAGGGCTGTAGAGTCAGGGCTGTAGAGTCAGGGCTTTAGAGTCAGGGCTTTAGAGTCAGGGCTTTAGAGTCAGGGCTTTAGAGTCAGGGCTTTAGAGTCAGGGCTTTAGAGTCAGGGCTGGAGAGTGAGGGCTGGAGAGTCAAGGCTGTAGAGTCAGGGCTGTAGAGTCAGAGCTGTAGAGTCAGGGCTGTAGAGTGAGGGCTGGTGTGGTGTGGGGGCAGCGTACCCTCCTCTCCAGGCAGGGCATCGTCCAGCAGCAGGCTGGTCATACACTCCCAGTCCTTCAGCAGCTCCGCCCCGCTCTCCCACAGAGAGTCCACCAGGTAGGCTGCATGCTCGTGGAGCTGCACAGAGAGAGGGAGACCGTTTGTAAAAAGAAATAATCGGGGTCTCTCTAACATAGTGCCAGAGAGAGATGGAGAGAGACAGACAAGAGAGATGGAGAGGCCGAGAGAGACCGGAATATGGAGAGACAGACAGAGAGGGGTCTGTCTCACCTCACTCTCCAAGAAGAAGAAGACTGTGGTTTTGATGAGGTTGGCGTTGATGCTCTGTCTGCCCCGCCTCTTGGGGGCGCCCTCCTCCTCTGCCTCTCGTTGGCTGAACAACCTGGGGGAGGGGGGGGAGGGAATAACACCACACACACACAAAGCTTTAACTTTAAGTGTCCAGCCAGGACATCCTTGGACGGATCTGAATGAGGGCCTGACCAATGGACGACTGTCTTCAATCTCCAACCAACCTCACACTCTCCCTCTCTTCTCCATCGCTCTCCATCGCTCTCCCTCCCTCCCTCTCTCCTCTCTCTTCCTAACCTAGCTAATCTGGTCAGCTCTGCATCTGCCTCTTTGGTCTGGGGGAGAACAACATGTGGACGACATCATCATCATCATCATTATCATCTCCACTGACGACACTAACTCTACTCCTGAGGCTACGTTGTAAGGATCCATTTGTGATTTCTGATTGGATGGGGGAGGAGTTGGCGCCTACTTCTTAAAGAGGAACTCCCCGGCTGCTATGGCGACGGGCCGGTGGGCCGAGTAGACGAGGTGGTAGACGCTCTCGCAGTCCTCGGGGCTCAGCACCTCGTCCGTGCTACTGCAGAGACAAGACACACACACACACACGCTGAGGAGGGTCACCTACACACACAGAGGCAGTCACAAAGGTGCAGTCGCACAGGGGCCGGCGTCTCTGGACGTGACAGACACAGACGGCCAGGGGGACAGGCAGGGGGACAGGCACAGACGGCCAGGGGGACAGGCAGGGGGACAGAGGACGGACCAAGGGGGACACAGGACGGACCAAGAGGGACTTACTGCAGAACTAGGGTGAGCAGCTTTATTGCTTGGACCGCCACGTCGTACTCCTTGTCCAGAGTCATGGAGACGATACGGTCCTGTGTGTGTGTGTGTGGGGGGACAGTGGTGAGTTAAGAGGCTTCGGGGTGAGCATGGTTCAGGTGTCGTGAGGCGTCTTGTCCAGCAGGTGGCGTGGTCTCACCTTGAAGCGGCTGGTGAACAGCTCCAGTCTGGTGTTGAGCTCTCTGTTGTAGTAGAGACCCTGCAGGGCTGTGAGACACTTCAGACGCACCTCGCCTTGCTGGGAACACACACACACACACACACACACACACACACACACATTAAGACGTGTGAGACTAACATCTCAACACAGAAGTATCAGAATCAAACTTTATTTGAAAAGTGCTAATCCACCAACAAGCACTGCGCTATGCTTGTGTTATTTTGCCTTTCCTCAATATTTGTATATGTGTTTATGATACATATTAGGGCTGGCCAATAAAACATGATCAAAGTAATGACTTCCCTCAATAAAGATATTGTAACATGAATGAATTTTCAATAATGTCAATAGACAATAATTAGGAACAGCAGTCCATTTAATTGATGTGATGCAGCAGGAAGTTGTGGAGAAATAGCCTACGCTCACTAAAATACACTGAGCACCTCAAGTGGAGTGGCTAATGTTAACATGGGAAAATGAGTCTCGTTGCCGAAAACAGTGGCAGCAATAGCCGTGGCGAGGGAGCAACTGCCAATGAATAAATGATTGATAAAAAGGGTTTGTCTTCTTCAGTTATTTGGCTTTTGAAATCCCACAAAGAGCAGAGCAATGTTGGGTGCAGATTGTGTCATAAACAGGTGGCAAAAACATTTTTTATCACCTGAAGCTAAATCACTCGTTGGAACATGCAGAAAGTGTGAGTTTGCGCCACGGTATTGATCGAAAGCTTAAGTTACTTGACCCCTACGTGCTCCCTGACCGCAAACATTTCTCTCACACCGCGCTACCTAAACGTTATGCCGAGTGTGGGGAAAAAGTTGAGGAAGACTTATTTTTCTACTACTAGGGATCTGTGGTCTATCGTCTTAATAACAACTTACTAACTTCAACCGCTAGGTCATGCCGGGAAATATCAAACTTCCGCTTTAACGTATCGACCGAGCGATGTCGATACGTTAAAGCCTCAGCTTGATATTTCCCGGCATGACCGAATGGTCGAGGTTAGTAAGTTGTTTATTATATGGCTTTTTTTTTAGCTCTTTTCATTTTATAAATGAAAATAAATGGTCATTGTGAATAGAAAACATGTGGTTTTGTTCAGCTCTCAAGTCTTCTCACGGTGTGTTTCAGGTGTTGCCTAGCAACCAATTACTTTTGATAGAAAGATTTTGAAGATGACGTCAGAGGGCAATAAGGATGCGTACCAGACCGGCGAGGAGGTCAATACGCGGCTGGCATGACTACCCATTAGCCAATCAGAACGCTCGCACTGTTGCCATATAACAATTATCGTTATCGAATGGAAATATTACCCATGTCGCCCAGCCCTAATACATATACGTTTTGATATGCCACTGCGTAGACGTTGTATGCCAGGTCACCAGGATGTCCCGGTCCTGATGTAGGAAGCCATGAAGCCCGAGGGCCTCTGGACTTGGCCCCGCCCCCTGCTCACCTTGTCGTGCATGGTCCAGCCCACGTATTTCAGATAGCTGTCGTTGAGGAAGGCGTCGCTGTACAGCTTCATCCACACGCCGATCTCCTCGATGCAGATGGCCCTGATCTCTGCTATGGCATCACTGGAGACCAAAGAACACACCGGCATCACCGTGGTGACCACGCGCTCTGTGATGTCATCGTCTTTAACACCGTCGTCATGGTTAACCCAGCCTACAGCCTTACAGTCATCGACATGATCACAACCGTTATCTCTGAGGGAACACTATTGATGACACTGAATATTAATTGTAAGTCTGACCAGGGGGGAAGGAGACAGGTCTGGCCACGGAAGAAGTGTTTGTGTGTGTGTGTGTGGGGGGTTTATGGGTGTGTGTGGGTGTGTGTGTGCACTTACCGATATCTGTGGACAAACACCCCCTTGAATATGGCGTTCATCATGTTTTCAATCTCATCCTGGTTCTCTTGGAGCTGAGAAGGACGGTAAAACAAATACAAGTTCATTAACCCTAAAACACACGGAGGTTTGAGGTTTCATGAGATACTGAGAGTGTTATGAGAACGCGTGTGTGCGCGTGTGGAGAGGAACAGCAGATGGATGCCCAGTGGGATCTGGTCTTACATAACCCAGTTAACAGCGTCTGCCAGCGGAACCACGGGAGACACACACAAACACACACACAGCTAACTGAACAGGAAGGCTAGCTAAATGGCCATCCTGCAGTGGGCTGCAGAGGTGTTCTCGCTGTCAGAGGTGATACACACCAGAGCAGAAGTGACCCGCTGGGGGAGGCAGGGACAAGGTAATACCAGGACTGCACTGCATTTAATTGGCCAGGAGTGTGTGTGGGTAATGTGTTTATGGTGTCAGGAGGACATCATCAGTAAGGATAGCTATTTGTCTAGGGAGCAAGCAAGGAGTCTAGGGAGCAAGCAAGGAGTCTAGGGAGCAAGCACGCTAGGAGTCCAGGAAGCAAGCACGCTAGGAGTGTAGGGAGCAAGCTAGGAGTCCCGGTGTGGAGTGCAAAAACTAACTACTATCTAGCAAGCAACTAACCCCACTGCCGGACTCTCACCTCTTTGCGTTTCTGCAGCAGAAGCTCCAGCCTGTCGTTGGCCCTCTTGGCCACGATCTTGTTCCTCTCCGCCTCGTACTGCCGCTGGGTGTTGTCCATGTTGATGCTCAGGTTGAGAGCTACATTCACCAGGGCTGTCATCAGCTTCATGGCTGCCGGCGGGCACACACACGCAGGCCAGTTAGAAAACCTCACCTCATTTCCCCTCACGCCTTTTAGTAGAAACGTTCACTGTTCCGGCTAATACACACACACACACACACACACACTCCTCGTCGTCGTCGTCTCACCTGCGAGTGTGCTGGTGTGTCGGAAGGCTCGGACCTGGGAGTCCGACAGGCCGGTGAGGAGGGAGATGACCGTGTCCATCATGTACTCGTCGTAGATGATGCTGTACTGACACTGGCGCACCAGGACGCCGATGAACTCGCAGAAGCTCGACTTGAACTTCTTCCACTGCGGCCCTGCGATGGTCAGAGGGTAGTCCCCGCTGTCCTGCAGGAGGAAGGCAGAAGAGGGACCTGGTGGTGAAAACGCTCAAGCAAAAGGAAGGTCAAGCGCCCAGCGGACTAAGTGGACGGGGCTGGACAGACTTCCTCCGAGCTGGGACATTGGAAGAGAGCGACAGGAAGGAGGTCGGATGAACCTCAGTACCTCGTCAAACTCCTCTGTCATCCTCCGGATGATCTCGGAGTTCTGCATGTTTCGGAACATCTCGCCACTGACCACACCTGAGAGGGGGCGTGGGGAGAGGGATCGGCGAGAGACACACAAATGATCATCGTATCTTCGCTGATGTGGTAGGTTGAGTCTTAGTGGCAAACAGACACTACAGTTGCAGACAGGCCACTGTAAGGCATGGAGAGAGACGGGGGACACACACCTTTGCAGCCGGAACACTGGATGAAGAAGTTGATGAGGTCTAGAAGCGCGACGTCGCGGTCGTGCTTGTAGGACTCTATCCAGTCATCCACCACTGACTGCACCACAACAACAACAACGACAACAGCAGCAGCAACAACAGCAGTTAGGACACAGTCTATTAACTATGCTTCAAAAGTGCTGCAACCTGGAAGAAATGACTGTCGACAGATAAAAGGTCTGCTTGCAAAAGGATCAAAACATTGAGTAATATATTGCCTCCCCCCGCCCCCTTACACACACACTCACCTGCATGGCGCTCTTTCCAAGCTTGACCACCTCGAACAGCATCATGTTCTCCATGCCGTTCTCCTGATGGTGGCCATTGATCCTGCCGGCGCCCTTCCCTCCCTTCCCCTTCTCCCCCGCAGGCTTCTTCCCCTTCTTCCCACCCTGGGACGGGCAGAGACGGAGCGAGGCAGAGACAGAGCGAGGCAGACACAGAGCGAGGCAGACACAGAGCGAGGCAGACACAGAGCGAAGCAGAGACAGAGAGGGGACAACGGTGAGGACGCTGAACACCAGAAGAACGAGAAACATCGCATCATTGAATATGGCAACGAGTCCGCCACGGGGGTCTAGCAGCATACCTTTCCTTTGGCCGGGATTGTGTTTCTTCCATCGGGATCCTCGGAGAAGTCTGTGTCTGAGGAGAAGCGCGTGTCTGAATCCCTGTTGACACACGCGGATGTTAGACGACACCCACGGCCTAAACTGCCCCACCCTATTAAGTCAGCAGGGGGTCCCTGTACGCAGGGTGAAACAATATGTTGGCCACTTACTGAGGGTAGTGGAACTCTGACGGTATTTCTGGTGCCGCTATCATTTCTGTAACATCTTCTGGACAACCTCAACTTATGACTGACTTGATATCCTCGCAAAGCACCGGGCGACAAAGCCTTCGCATAAGACCTGGAACACAAGGCAGCTCATTGGAGTTTCCTCTGGTGAAGCACAGGTGGCTCTGGTACAGACAGGAAGGGGGGGGAAAACACCTTTTTGGACAATGCATGTTATACGGGTTAATCATTATTTGGATAAAGGACAGCAAACTATGGATTCAGTTATTCTACATTTCCCCAAAAATCAAAAGCAATGTGTTCACATGGTAACAGAAGGCGGACATAAGCGCTCCTGTCAGGCCCAGCTGCGTGCTCATTGGCTCCCTCTCATCTACCCTCACCCTGGTTTCCAGGAAACGTCACCCAAGGCAGGAAAGAGGATCTGCCTCCATGCCCTAATATGGAAGTGTGCAATCCCCCCCCATGTACATCTCAACCAATAAAAACTAGTTATCAACACTGGCTGACATAAACAAGAGAAACAGTGGGATGAAAGGGGAGAGTAGATCCCATAGGCCTACAAAATCATACATGAAATAACAACATTCGCATCCAGCATGAGATTGACATACCATGCAGAAAAAGTCCCTAAAAGGCTATTTCTTATTGAATCCATCAGAGTACAGTCTTTACTAATTAGGTACACAGATTGTAGACTCCAGGTGGCAACGTCCACGATAGGAGGCAGGGAAAAAAACCTCCTCCAATTACCAAACCTGCTCTTAAACAGGGTGTGTCTTTCCACCACAAGCTAGCTAGGACATAGACAACAGTGCCCATGAGTAGTGAAAGCGTGTCATTCACAAGTTTCTATTCAACAGACATTGCATTGCACAGAAACAAACTGTTCATTAATCAACTTTAACGCCAAAATAACCTGACATGCACCATAAAGAGCGGAGATCGTCAACATCTATTAGGTGTGCAAAAAAAATAAACACATTTTATGTTCGGGTAACGCACGGTTGTGAAGTCAACTGTTAACTTCCGACTGATTTCGGTTGCTAAGTAGACTACATGTCCTGCAAAATCATGACGCTAACCAGCGGCGTGCCTTGCTTTAAGAAATTGTCATAATATCCATAACAACAATAACTGTGAAGGCCAAGCTGCTAACAAACAGCTTTCTAGATAGCGTTATGTAAAGTAATCTTATGCTAGCCGCCTCCTTACATAAATTACACACTGCCACTGAACTCGAGGCTAATTTACAGTTCATTTGCTCTGGCTGGTTACTGTCGGTGTATCGGCTGAAAAGTGGCGCCAACCACTACCAGCAATGCAATAAGAAAGCCACCCAAGAAATGAGAGCAGCTAGCTAACAACAAAGCACGTCAACTAAAGCACATCCTAACGTCAGCCAGTAGATAGCTAACAAGTAAAATGATAAATGTAAGTTCCCGTTAGTACGTTCCCCCTACTGCGCTGGCAAAGGGCTGCTGTGGCCGCCTGTCAAACTACTTGACGCCAGGCAGCAGCAGTGGCAGTATGCTGCTCAGCGCCGGGGAGACCGACAATAATAGCTAGCCTACCTATTTGCTAACATTAGCCATCCGGATATAATCTGAGAAAGAAAACCCTGTTCATAGAAAGAAAACTTTCACCAAAACACTACCGGTATAACATGTTCCAAACCACTTCCAAAACATAAACACAAATACTACTTTGCAATTTAGCAACTTTCTCAATGTATTTGTAAACTGGGGTTAGCTAACTAGCTAGCTTTCCTCAAGGCCTAAAATAATCTTGGTGCTAGCTATCCTAGCTACGATTGGCTAGCTGGCTACTTCCCTGCAAAACAGCGGATCTGTCGTAGCTAGCTGGGTAATGTACAGTAAAAGCTGACCCAACAAACCTTTACTCGCTTACTTCCCCTTAGATTGCTACATTTTAATCACAACGTAAAAAAACATTTGCTATCGTAATGCAAGACCATATATAAAGAGACAAGAAGTAAACATATTTCTGTCCATTTACATAAAAAACATCTCGTCCTTGCGTCGTCCATCTTGCCTCGGGAGCTCAGTTAGCTTGCTAGCTAACTGAGTAAGCTATTAGCTGGAACCAGGAGCTAGCCAACTAGCTAGCAGCTAGCAACCAAAATACAAATCAACAAACTTCTAGATTGCTCTCCGCCATTTTACAGCTAACTTACCTCGTTATCAGAATGTAGTTCCAATAGAATCCTAACTTTGGAAGTTATTGCAGAGATATCAGCGCAATTTCGACACAATTCCGTAGCTAAATGAGTTTGAAAGTGGCGGTCAGAAGCGGTTTTGGACGTTCTCTCACCCCGCTTGCTCCGTAGTACGGATTGTTGTTTCGACGACTGTGAGGGGGAAACGGTGGTGGAAATTGTGGTGCAGAGCTGCCACCTACTGGCCAAAATAGTCTTTGCACGTCTGATGCCTCGTGAGTAATGTGACATCTAGTGGGTATTTTCGCGCAGCGCTGCTGCCAGTTTAGTCAAGTGTATGAAATGCTGTGGAATCATTGCCAAAACACAATACGTGTTAAATCTATTAGAGGGTTGATTTACATTGACATAGGGAGGCCTAAGGTTCCCTTGTGATTAGGGAGAACTGTTGAAATACTGGTGACAAGGACCCCACTCATCCTCCGATAGTATTAATAAAAGCAAAAAGCAAATATAAGGACAATTTAATGTATAGAAAACCAAAATATATCTTTACTGTTAATCATATATGTTCTTCATATTTTGTATTTATTTATCATTTTTCTGGCTGGATATTTCTTGGCAGACAATTGATAAACACTTTCTGTTTCTTTTTCCAATCTGCCATTTGAAACAAATACTTTACAGGTAGCTACATAGGTACATAAACAGGTACAGTCATTGTTGGTTCTTCTATCAAGTTCCTAGGCGTCTATCCTAATCCTATATTTAAATCAATCCTCCCCATATGAGCTAAACATAATTATCAACAGTATGCTAAAACGATGTGACCTGTTGTCATTTCATCAACTAATCCACTAACCCATCACTTACCTGTGGAAAAGGCCCAGCCAGTAAACATGTCAGAGAGAATTGCTTAATCATGATTGTTTATTGTTCACGCTTGGTAAAGCAAGTGATTAAGTAACATATTACAAATGAGAGGGGCATTTCCGGAACATAATTTGAAATGAGGAATGAAAGTCAGCCAGTCATATTGTCTGATGATGCACACTAAATTAAATATAAAAAATCTGAAGAGGAGGAAGCTACTTAGAACACGTAGAACACAAAAAAAGAAAATGCACATAAAACATATAAAACGAGTTAAATCGATGATTCTGCCAACTTGTCAGCGGGCCGGTGAAAAATGAATAACCCACAACTAGGAGAGACACTGTTGTAGAGGACATGCACACTGACTTAGTTACTCCCCTTCTTAAAATACTTCAATGAACTTGTATCTATGAGGATATGGTTATATGGTATACAGTAATGATCTGATAGTTAAGTTGAGGAAACGACACACAACAAACAAACGCAATGAGAAGGCACAACTGGCGAGAGCTGTGGTGGAACATTGCAGTGTAAAGACCCAGCAATCAGTACCCAGCATGC
Source organism: Mallotus villosus (assembly GCA_903064625.1). Classification (NCBI taxonomy): domain Eukaryota; kingdom Metazoa; phylum Chordata; class Actinopteri; order Osmeriformes; family Salangidae; genus Mallotus; species Mallotus villosus. Next base: position 250,154 of record CAEFZP010004714.1, on the reverse strand, counting down.
CTTCCAAATAAGGCAGCTCCGTATATACAAATGATTAGTGTAAATGCAATCAAAATATTCATTATTCTCATCTCTATATACAGTGGGTTCCGAAATATAATACATCTCTATATACATTTATTAAGTGTTAAAATGACAAGCCCGGCTGCAGAATTGTATGTGTTTCGACCAACTAGCTCTGACGTCATCAACACCATCAAACCAAACGAGATAAGAGACATAGCAACTTAGCACGTTATCGCATACAACTCTGCAGCTCCTGTAGGCTGTGTTATTGTCGATAGGTGCAGATGGGTGCAGGGGGAGCAGCGTTTTCAACGAGAGTCTCATAGGGACTCTTAGGAGTAGGTCTTGATCTTCTGAGTGATGTTCCCGCAGCAGATGGGACACTTGCTGAGGGACTCGGAACACTCCGTACAGGTGACGAGGTGCCCGCAGGGGATGAACACGATGCACGTGTCTCTGTCCATGCACACTTTGCACTGTTTTTCCCTCTGCAGCTTCCGTAGTTTCTCGAGGGGGTCGTCACCTGAACGAGACATACGGTAATTGACATATTTAGCATTGACTGTAACAGTGGTATGGGGGATTTTCTGAAAACCCTAATAGACACAAGCCTTCCTAAAGGGCATAGCTCCTATTGTGCTGTATGCTACAGTTAAGACGATAGAGGGGGAAAACATCGAAACTAAGCAGAGCAAGTGGGCATTTCCTTGAGACCTGACCTTTGCTTGTGTGTGCACCACATGAGACACACACCTTCTTGCTCGCTGGACACGGGTGATTCGCTGTCCGGGGCGAGCTTGAAGCAGTCATGCAGCAGGGCCTCCAGGGTGCTATAGCCATCTCCAGTCTTCTGGATCTGCCCCAGGATGGTTCTCTCCACCAGGCAACCCTCCAGGCCCATCTCCAGGGCCTTCTGGGCCATGGGCGACAGCAGCACCTGGGGATCTACAGGGAACACAGCCGACGGAACACAGAGGGAGGCTCAGGCATGGCAGGGAACAGTCTCTGGATGAGGAGAAAAGGGTTTTGTCTCATGCGGAAAGCGAAAGGTCATCCACACTCACCGTGGCCATGGCTTGAAAATCCATTGTGATGGCGTGATGCCTGGGAATTCAAGAAAAAAATGGATTTGACAGTATTGAAACTGGGTGATGATTAACAGAGGATCTGTTGACATCATGTCTGTAAAATTGTGGTCTGGGCTACAGTTAGTGTTCCAACACGATGACTTACAGCGTTCCTTTGTGGGGACTGTAGTTGAACATTGTTGACAAACTCTGGTCCTTTCTCCGCCAGCAGGAAGCTGCACCTGTTGCGAATGCAAAGAAAGACTCTCGCCATTAGAGTTTGTAAGAGCCGTGGGCTCCACTCAGAGCAATAAAGCAGTAGGATGTAGGGTTCATAAAAGGCCGTGTGGTGCAGTGTGTGTTTACCCAGGGTAATGTTTGGCATGCTCCTCCCAAGGATCCTCCTCCGACTGCCAGCCCTTCAGACCGCCTCCACAGCTGAAACACGTCACTTTGTCCGGAGCTCCTGCGACAAACACATCACTTTATAGAGAACAAAGGATTGGATTTTCGTATTCAAACCATCCTTCTTGGGCTCAGGCTCTGCATCGGCTGACCTGTGCTGTAGAAGCCTGCTCTGGCCAGCCTCTCCGGGTCCACGGCCACCTGGACGCAGGCAAAGCTGCCCAGCCTCTCCTCGAAGCTCTCCATGGGGACGTGGGGCCCGGTGTGCCCCCTGCTCACCGCCCCCTCCTCCGCAGCGCCCTGCGAGGGCACGTTCCCCACGTCGTGCCCCAGGATGAAGTAGCAGTTGGGGAAGTGCTTGGAGTGTTCCCCCCAGGCCGTGTCCCCGGCCTCCCAGCCCGACAGCATGCCTCCGCAGCAGAAGCACAGCACCCTGTCGCTCTCCCCGGTGCTGTAGAAGCCGGCCTGGGCCAACTCGAGCGGCCTCACCGGGGTCTCGGAGCGCCAAGCGTCGAAGGTCCTCAAGCGGGAGTCTTCGCTGCTCATTTGGGGGGCTATGGGGTACGTGGACTCGTCCACCACCTCTCCCGTCCGCAGGCGGAACTCCCTGTCCTCCGCCTCCTCGTTGTAGGGGGAGCCGTTGGTGAGCGGCGGGACGTTGTATCGGTAGGTACAGCTGAGGAACTTGCAGGTCGGGGAAACCTAGAGCAGAGAGGATGAGGAAAGAAGTTTGCCAGCTGTACCCAGAGAACAAATCTTCGGAATGCAACTTAGCATCGGAGTCGTCGTCATCGCTAGCGTCGTCAGCGGTACCTCCAGGTGCCTCTCGATGGGAGTGTCCCCGGCACACCAGTTCTCCACCGGCTTCTGGCAGCTGAAGCAGCGGACCCGGTCGGCGTGGCCCGTAAAGTAGAACCCGGCCCGGGCCAGCCTCTCTGCTGACACCAGCTGGGCCAAGGTGGAACCGCGGAACGAGTCCAGACGAGTGTCCATCTGGGACCAGTCAGTGTAGACGTCTGTCTCCAGGTCACTATCTCCTCTGAGGCCTGACATTCTGAAGGACAGTCAGGGGAGGGAGCTACGGAAATAGAATTGGATGATTTAAGAGCAAAGGCGCAGAAAGTACAATTCTGTACAAATTTATAAATAACTACAAAGATGACAGATCTGAGGTTGATGCCCAGTCCCCAAAACAAACAAACTTAAATAAATGGTGTAAATTGTTAATAAAAAATGCAAAAGGTCAGGTGAGGGTGCTATAGTGTCTGTCTGCAGATTGCAATGCTGCCCTGGATTCTGGGCACTGTGCCTTTAAGAGTGGCAGAGGGATTGTGCTCACATGGAGGCGTTGGCTGCTGCATGTGAGTGGTGGGGGGGAGTGAAAGAGCAGGTTTCATTCTCACTAGAGCCTGTGTAGATCAATGACTATCCTGTCAAACAATGTGTGGGTATGGGGCGTGGCGGGAACATCACGATCCCATCAAGCATGATGCTCCCCCGAAAGGAATTCAACAAGTGATTTCAACTTGCCCTGTGGACACTTGAATTCCTGAGCAGTGAAAGGATTCTTCTATCTTTATGACTAAAAACACATCCGTTTTTTAGATTGACATTAAAGGTAAACATCTGGGCTGTGAGAGAGATGTATATATGATGTATACATTCTACAAGCTATACAAGCATACACGGTAGTGACGCTAGCTTGATTTGATCAAACATGACAGCAGTATAAACAAAGGGTGACGATGCAGACAGTGGCACAGAACAAGTGAAGTTTCCTCCCAGAAGGACTAGTACAGAGTTCATGTTGCTGACACACCTCAGACACAGACAGGTTTATACCCACCCACATGGAGGGACAGTCCCCCAGCGGAATATGTTGAACTGAACTAATGCTAAACTTCCCTTCCCGCAGGAAGTATTTTCTGCAGAATTTTGCTTTATTTAGAGGGATTTCCCCGGTCTGTCAATGTCGCTCTATTAAGTTTCCCTTTAACAGTTGTGGGGGTTGGCATTACTTTGAGGGTGTGAATGTCACAGTACAGTTTGGCTGAAACCAGAGTGATGGTAAATAATGATATATTTATTAAGCAGATGCTTTTATCCAATGAGTGATCCAGGAAATATGTTAACCTGTGATCTCTTGATCTTGAAATGTTGGCTGTTGGCATTCCTTCAGTGAGCCGGATGAATAAACAAGGAACCATGTCTGTGTCACATAAATCATGTACACAACAGAATACTTCGGGAATAAGGGCTTTCCACACATCCACACTTTGCAGAACTCCTTTTCCGTTTCCTTCTGGAGATGCAACCAATCCCAACTGAACCCAGATAAGAAGATGGATGCATCAGCTAACTCCATATTGATCTCTTGTCTATATTACTTTTTGGACCTCCACGATGGAACAGACGAACTAGGGTTAAAGAAAAAAGACTAACAAGCCAATTGGAAGCTTGCCTAGTCGTGGAGGTGGCTCTGGGGTAGTCAATGTGATGATGACCACTCACACTGAATTGTCTGGACAAGAAAAATCTAGAAGGATCACAAAGCTTTTAGTCCGGGTAAACGATATAGTACAATAGATGCGCGTGTCAACAGAGTAAATGACAGACTAAATATTGACAGCTGGGACGATTCCTGCTAAGTCTGATAAGAGCGTTAAGCATTATTCAATGCTTTTTATGACTTAATGTACAAATAACATCGTGTTGCCTATATGTTTTCACTAAAACGGTCATTATCTTACTATTTGCCATATGTATACCCCTTGATCGTCGCTTTGACATTTTCGACAGTTGCCTGGGTGGTGAGCCGACATGAACGAATGTGTTTGTTTATGCTAGTAGCTAGGTAGTCTAGCCTAGCTATCACAAAGAAAATCGCAATATAACAAATAACATTAAATATAATAGGAAAATATATAGATTCTTACATTCGATAAGCTCTGCGCCTGTTGAATTTAATCTTGGTCCAAAACAGTTCCTTGGACTTCAGCTGTGTCCTCTAGGACAGCAATCTCCGAACGAGTAAATGTTGCTGCGACCCTGTAGACAGGAAGTACATTTAGCCTAGTAGTCTAGTGCGCACCATTCTCGGCGCAACTCATCTGATCCCAAACATTTCTGACGTAGTAGGGTCAGATAATTAGAAAAGGATTGAAGATTCCCAAAGTTAAAGATAAAATACATGTGCTCAAAATACACCTTAATCTTCTTTTAAATGAATTCTGATAACAAATTGCATATTCACCTCTCAATCAACAATTCTGCATCGAACTGATGAAGATGTATCCACCTACTCTCTGAGTATGGACATGAACAGGAAACAATCTAATTGTGAGGTCATGCTATGCCAAAGGCTGGGGATTTTATAAGGCAAAAAGAGGAAGTGGTCATGAATGGAAAATACCGTTACAGTGTTCAACAGAGAGTCTGGTGTTGGCATTTTAAAGGGATGTGAGCCTACCTCATTCGTGAAAGGCTCAAGCGAGACTCAGATCCGAATTGAAACTGTTGGCATACATCCGGTTCTGTGGCCTTGTCATGGCGTTTTTCCCATCACGTCCGTTTCTTCTGTGCCCAGTTGGTTAGCTTGATCTCAGAATACATCACAACACAGAACTGACAGAACTCATATAGATTAGTTTCACAATTCACAAGAGAGAGAGGGATCACAAGCAATATCATCTGGCAGCTGGCCCACCAAATGTAGAGCTAAGTGAAATGTAGATGTAATCTTATTAAACCGATTATCATACATGGTTGTTTATTCTTGAGAATAGCAGGGTGTAATTTAAAGTGTTTCCTTTGAGCAAGATAGTCAATGTCTAACATAACCTTGGCCTTACTAGCTAAACCATAACCATTCATTTAGGCCTATATATAGGCTCTAATTGAAATAGAATTATCTTAATTTAATTTGTCACCTATCAAAACCATCACAGGCCTAACGTACGGTGGCCCTGAAGTGCAAAACACACTCCCTAATATGAGTGCATCCCCCAAATGAAAACACTCCCCCAAATACGAGTCAACTCCCCCCAAATAGGATGACTTGCTCACCTCCCCCCAAATACAAGGACACACTCCCCCAAATGGCAAACATGACATCACTGTAACTCAACTTTGTAAAAACCTGTTCCATAGGGCTGCGCTTTACCATCGCCATCTGGTGGTTTACTGTGAAAACTGCAATTCACACTTTAAACCACTAGATGGCAGCCCAATGGCGTATCGAAACACGCAATTAATACTTTAGCATAAGTAGGCCTACTTGCTACCTGCTTCGATAGCTAAACAACTGTCCTGGTGCACGTAACACTGACTGTCAGGCAATTGCATTTCGTACTTCCCTGTTAGTTACTGCATCCATTCAGCGAGCGAAGTGTTGTACCAACCATTTCCGATTTGAGTTAATATAATGTGGTTTTGAGTTAATGTTATCGTTCGGAGGAGCGTGTCTTTGTATTGGGGGGAGGTGAGCAAGTCATCCTATTTGGGGGGAGTTGACTCGTATTGAGGGTGTTTTCATTTGGGGGATGCACTCATATTAGGGGGGGGTGTTTTGCACTTCAGGGCCACCTACTAACCCTACACGGCCTATAAAGGAATTTGTCGTCTATTATGAGGTAACAGAAACTCATTGTGTCTACATCATGAAATTCGGGCAAAATGTCGCGTCGAAAAACCACGGCCTTTACAGCCTGTCAAGGCACTGGTAGTTTGTTTGAAAATGCACTTGAGGCTGCGTAAACTTCTACAATTGATGTGGAACAGGACTACTAATAGCGGCTCTCAATGCACTACATACATCCGTGATATCAGAAAGCTGCAAAGCAATGGATTCTATCGGGTTTACGTTGGCGAGACTGAGATTCCAGAGAGTCTTATCACCGGGGACATTAGACCTACATCAGTGAATATCACTGAAAACCGACAAACCTGGAGCATCCTCCATGCAGGTGGCCATAAGGGATGGGTGCCGTGGAATTACAAACTGTTATTTCACTGCAACGGGGTCTCACCTATTAACCCATCTGCTGAGATATTTGAGGAATTATGCTACAGTTTGAGAGAGAATTACGGAAAATGTGCAATTGTGGTCAACCCACACAACTCAAGGGCTTCGATGCGTGCGTATGCATCGGGTTCTTGGATGACTCTTCATCACCTGCCTTCGGGCCCGGTGGAATTTACACTCATAACCTGCTGCCCCTCGGTAGCGCGTTCTTACGGCCACGAACTTCTCCAGCTGCCCTTCCAATGCGCGCACTTGAATCCTCTGAACAGTGCGTGGTCTACAGTCAAGTGGTTTGCAAACAATAATCGAGGGAAATACTCTGAGACCATCTACGACCATGACACTCGGCATAAATTCGTCTACTGGATTGAACTAATGGAAGGGGCTTTGAAGATAATGACTAAGAGGAAATGGGAAGAAGCCGGCTCTAGAGTATGGAAAAATGAGAGCGTTTACCTCAATGACTGACTGTGACATTAATGGTGTAACCTACCCATCCAAACACTGAGTTCACGTCGTAGATTAACAATTGAAGTGCTGAACCAGAAAGCATGACAAGCGTCCATATTCATTTCAGAACCTGCTCAAACCTGCCACTTGTTCCTAAATTGATATAAACTGTCTGACCTTAACCTAGAACACAAATGAATATTAAGGGCTAATAAGAAGATACTGATGGGGTTTCCAAAAAGTCAGTTAGCCAAGCCATAGCATAATATTTACAGATATAGTTAGTTGGGTGAAAATTACTTATCACTTACAAAAATATGGCATGCAACATTATCTATGCAAAAGTGAGACCAAGAGAAAGAAACAATATTCCTTTAAACAGACCTTTGTAATAGTCTTAAATGGCAATGTACAAATACATGTTAGTCTGCAACCTGTCAGTTCATTTTGTAGTTCCAAGGGGCGTTATCAACAGGCACAGACCAAAATACCTATGGACACAATTGGATAAGCATTCAAAGCAACGAAAGTCAACTTGGTTGTTTATGAAAATGCCTCAACAATACTCCTATGTATTATGCTATTGTATTAAACACACTCCATATCAGATAAATGGTTGTGCATGGCCCAACTACATTTTGGTTGGAGGAAAATCAGTTTGTAGGAGGGTGGCCCAGACCAATCTGCCAGAGCAAATACTACAACATGAGATCCTGAAACATTAGATGTGGTGAATACTTTAGAAGCACAGGCCTGTTTATTGGGCAAAGTTATAAAATATGTTTTTAAAGGATCAAAACGCACAACTTGGAATGAAAAAACAATGACAGGTAAACAGTTTTCAAGAGAAGTCTTGTTTCAACAACACACAACATGTACATATGGTGATTAATTTAATCAAGCCATAAATAACATCATGAAGCAGTAGATATTTAAAAACGTGCTTTTTAGAGACTAAACTTAAATAGTTTCCAACTTCATACAAAATACATTTATCATCACCACTGTCAGTTTTAAGCCTCGGACTCCTCCTGTCAGGAATACTCTTTCAAGCGAAGAGTCCAACGCAGCCCGCGGCGGCTAACCCTCATCTTCTGTCCTTCATTTGAACTGATCTATAGTCCTGCATGGGTAAGAGAAACCAAATCTCAACTCGACTTTCAAACGTCATGCAAGTTAAATCTTACGCTGATGAAAGGCAAATGATGGAAAGGGTAGAGGGCTGACAGGGAGTAGACATGGTAAGATAAGGGAGAGGAGAGAGAAACCAGACGTGAGCAGACCTAGATCTCTGAAGCTCTCCTGTAGGTCATCCCTCCACGATCCTGCGCAGCGTCATGCCCAGGCCTCCCTTGGCCACCTGCAGAGGAGTCTTCTCCTCCTTGTTCTCGATGTAGATGCTGGCTCCGTGCTGCACCAGCAGCTTGGCTGCCTCCACACGCTCTTCATCGCATGCCAGGTGGCTGAGGGAGAAAAAAAACACAGTTTGTGGTATAGAGCAGAATAAAAAAAAATCAATTTTTGACGCTCAAGCAAGAACTAGATCTTCAAATGGTTCTCAACATGAATAGTAATACTACACCCTCCACAAGACTCAGATCTTACTGGACATGAGCCAATTCCCAGAGTTGATGTTGCTGTCTCTGAAGAGTCATGCTCTAGGGCTCTTAATAACGTCCACTTCCTATGGTTATAATGTGCCTTAAAATCAGGTGCCACTCAATTGACTTTATTGATCCCAAAGACAATTCAAGTGTTACACCTTTTAGAATTTTCTTCTGGATCAATAAAGTCAATTGAATTGGACGGCTTCAGTTCCTGAACTTACAGTGCTGTGTTGCCCTCTGAGTCCTGGATGTTGGTGGAGGCACTCTGCTGTAGAAGCAGCTGGATCAGGCGGTAGTTGCCCTGGGCTGAAGCTCTGTGGAGGGGAGTGGACTCCAGCTTGTTTGTGGCATTGGGGTCAGCCCCGTTTTCCAACAACATAAGGGCTATCTGATAAGAAGCACGACAGTGTAGATATAAAGATATAAATCTTCTATACTGTCACGACCATCAATAGTAGTTTATCAGAAATATCTGATTTTTTGGTTAATCTGTTCAAAGATACAGGTATTTATACTAAAAAGCAAAATGCGATAGGTGTTTATACAGTCATACAGCTGAATAATAATATGTTATGTAATATGTTATATTATATATGTTGACGTATGTTGGTGAAAGGGCACTGGGGTGCCAGGAGTACCTCATATCTGTCTTTAGAGGCTGCATAATGCAGAGGGGTGCAGCCATTCTGGTTTACGTGGTTCAACTGGGCTCCTTTGGCTATGAGAGACTTGACTATGTCTTCTCTGCCTGCAGATACTGCTATGTGGAGGGGAGTCCAAGAGGCCTGCAACAAACAAGGAGCATTACTGTCAAACCTTGCTGCTCATAACCTCCTAAGTTCCCAGTAAAGTCATAGTTGCCACATGTAAAATAACCAGAGATGCATTTGCATGGAATTTACATCATCTTTCAGGTCCACGTCAGCTCCGAGATCCAACAGGAACTCCACAATATTGGTGTGTCCAGCAGAACATGCCCAGTGTAGAGCTGTTCTGTCATCCTGATTAGAGAGGAGCAGAAATAAACGGTATTATGAGACCGGTGGTCAGAATTTTTACTGAAAATAAAATAGCTAGCTTGACATCTTGCTCTTAACTGTCCAATGCCTAACATTGCTCATAATGATACAGCATTCTGCCTGAACTTGGGATAAAGAGTGGTGACTTACTTGGTCCGTTTTAGATGCGAGTGACTTATCAGTTAAAATTAATTTCTTCACTTGGTCAAACTGACCTATGTAGGCCAGATGGCAGACTTCCACATTTGATACTGAGCCCGCCATTGTCAACAATTGCACCACTAGGCTATCTGAATCCTTTACTATTTTAAAGACAAAACGACATCAACATGACTCAGGATATTGCGCGATTTTACTTCCGTAAGTTAAACGGCTGTGACCTGAGTAACATTTCAGAATAAAAGTGTTAGCGCGATTGTTCATTTGCCGACCACATCCTGCGCTGTCATATAACCTTTATTTTGATGAAAGTCTAAATTCAGGTAAACCAATCGAGATGTTTTTTCTACGACTACAATCGACACATTTCCACTCTAGCTGGGCACAGAACCAACCTCAGCGTTTCTTAAAATACAACCTATAAACAAATAAACATATCTTTCGTAGTTACGAGGGGACAGCATTCTAAATTCCACACAGACATGGCGGCAACAGTTGTAAGTTTGCTAGTTGCAATCTCCCGTTTCGAGTAAAACGTTAGAGCTAGCCATGTTAGCTAGTCATCTGTTGGGTTGCTAGAGAGCTATGCTAGTTGTTTCTACATGCGCTAGAAGCCAGCTCTCATGTTGAGATGGTACGTTAGAAATAGCTGATATTCCGAGTGTTCAATGTAGAGCTAGCTAACTGCTGTTGTTGTTGTCTACACGGTCTTCCCCTGCCCTATCAACCCCTTGACCCATTTACGATATCTTGGTACTATAATTTGCGACACACACAGGGCTTTATCAACCTTATCTGCCAATAGCCACCATCACTTATCAATGGCCTGCTGTTTCTGCCAAACAACCCTCAGGGCCCTAGTCCTTGCCTACAAATATTTAATTCAGAGATCAGAATATTGAGTTAACTTTTGAAAAATATACACATTGGGCATGTCTGCCTATATCAGGACATGGATGGTTGAGTTCAGTAGTAGACAAGGAACAGTCCAGTAACACTAACTCCCTTCCTCAAATCTCCATTCTAGGACTTCAGGACCCATGTTGACCAGTCATGCAGGTACTCAGAGGAATTTGTCAACATTTATTATGACTGCATGGACAAGAAGAGGCGGGTAAGTGACAGCATCCTGACTAACTATTCTGCTTCCTTCTCCTTGTCCTGTTAAACGTGCTGCTCCAAGGTTTATGACCATTGTGCTGTCTGCGTTTGATATAGAACCTGACTCGGCTGTATCTGGACAAAGCAACTCTGGTGTGGAATGGAAACGCAGTGTCAGGCCACAACGCTCTTGGAGAATTCTTTGAGTCACTTCCATCCAGCGAGTTCCAGGTCCACACACTGGACTGTCAGCCTGTACACGGTAAGGCTGAGTTTACGGACTAGTGGGCTATACACATCCAACCATACCATATTTGGAAGCCATTCGCATGTAGTTGTAATGCCGTTTCTTCTTCTTCTTGGCTTTCACAGAACAAGCAACCCAAGGGCAGACTACGCTGCTTGTGGTCACTGTGGGAATGGTGAAGTTTGATGGGAACAAGCAGAGATACTTTAACCAGAACTTTCTCCTGACGGCACAAGCTTCACCCAACAGCGATCAGCCTGTTTGGAAGATCGCAAGTGACTGCTTCCGTTTCCAAGACTGGAACAGCTGAAAGAACCTGTGGCCACTGTTTCTCATTTCTCTTTTTTTTCTTTTTCTGTATGTACCCATATCCCATTTCAGTGAAGTGAAGTCAAGTTTTAATATGTAAAGTATACTGTGTGCCTATTTCTTTTATTTTATTTTTAGAAAATAAAATACAGAGGTATAATTACAAAAAAAAACATTTATTCAACACAATGTAACCCTTTGACAATTTATGGAAAACAGGAAATGCTCAGTGTAGAACATACACTGTACTTTGAGGGTATACATTTACATACCTGTCTCTTGACCCACACAAGTGGCAAAACCCCATTCACGACATTCACAATAGGAACAAAAAATCTTTGGGGTCAAAATTGCACATCTAACTGATAACAGACTGTTTCACAGTAACAAAGTCATCATTGTAACTGCTTGAGTAGGATACCAAGTAGTAGTATGCCTTTTTTTTGTGCTGGAACAATTTTAGATGCACATAAACAAAAATGCATAAATATGTACATAAATAAGTCTAGAAAGATCCTATACAGATACTCATTGCCAATTAAATATATTAAATATAGTCTTCCTGAGTCATTTAGGATTTTAAATGTCATTTGACAGTCAAAAAACAGCAAAACACAATACACACATAAGCAATAATATCATGGCTGGCCAGAACAAAATAGTGCAATTTGGTGGTGTGGCTTTCTTTTATGCAGATATATGGTTCTTCAGTTGTAGTGCTAAATAGGCTGGAAAGTGTTGACAATGCATCCTGCCTGTTTTTTCAAGGTCTGAAGGTCTGTTTGTTCTAGCACTTTACCAGCATGATAGTGGGCCAGCTGATTTACAGGCCATGCATGAAGAAGAAGAAAAAAAAACAACGCTTAAATACTACACTACTTTAAATCCCTCAGTCCTTTCAACAGTCAAACCCTATCTAAACTTCACACAGATACATGTGCGTACTGCAGTCTGAGTGAGGGGCTTTGGAAGGCACAGTAACGTCCCCACTCCTTGTCTACCAACAGGGGGCAGCACACACCTCCAGCTCAGTGGGTCTTGTGCCACCACCCACGCACGACAACGACAGGCAGCAAAAAAATGGAAATAATGAACTAAGCAGAGGAAGAACATCTTTCAAAGTACAATAAAGTTACATGGGGATGGCCGGTGTGTGTTTCTAAAACGTTCATGGAACGTTGATGGTTCCACTCTACGTCCCTGAAAGTCGAGGACTACTGCATCTCTTATCAGGCTCCAAGGATATGTGATATGTAACAACACACTTCCAACCTACTAGCAAGGGCAGACTGTACAGTCAAGGGGAGCACAGAGCTTGAAATAGCCTTCATATCAGGAGAACAAAAACATAAGTTTACATAACCGCCAATGATAAGGATCTCCGCATTGGAAGGTTTTAAGAGATCCATATCATACTTCGCAGCGTTCCAAGTAAACTTAGATTAGACCAAGTCTCCAGCCAATGAGGGACCTTCATGTTCGGGCGGTGATCCTATTTAAATATACAAGGCGTGCAGTGAAGATTGAAACGCGTACATGTGCACAGAAAACAAGCAATGGCGAGTCATGGGTTGGGCTGGCCCGCTCGTCACTTGCCCCCGTACATCCGCTCGATGTGGTGGAGATAGTGGTTCTTCAGCTCCTTCCTCTTCAGCTTGAAGGCGTCAGTGACCAGGCCCGTCTCGGGGGTCCAGGGCTCTGGGCTCAGGTGGACCTTCAGGGGGATCTCAAACCTCTGCAGCTTGACTGGAGGAGGGGGCAGAGGGAAGGGGTGAAGAGCATGTTGACTGTTGCAACTTTTTATTGCTGGTTCTACTTTTATTGCCGGTGTTTGTATTTTTGCATGGGCATGTGCCAACTTGGATTGGAGTGAAACATGTATTTGTCATATGCACAGTACAACGCAGGTCATTCAGGGACAATGGACTTTTTATAACAAGGCAAGGTAACAGCCATGTCGTAAAAAATACAAACACCAGCAATAAAAAAAACATACCGGTAAATAACTACACTGCTTAAAATAATTAAAGGAACAGTTTTTTTTTACCAGGGTATGGCACATCAGTAGCTATAGATATCCACTGTAATATTTATTCACATTGACATCTGATGTGTTTTCAAAGTGTTCCTTAATTTTTTTTGAGCAGTGTATAATAACACAACACAATTACTAGCGGCGGAAATGAGTGTATAGTTATAGTATAATTTTGATTTACACCTCAAAAAGAAATTCCATAAGTGTTGCTACTCATATTATACACTAAACTGCTGCTGGTTCCTGGTGACGTGCACTGACATCGTGGCTGTTCTTACTGGAAGTGGCGACCTGACGAATCTCCTTCAGGACTTCTCTCTCCATGTCAGGGTGTGTGCACAGCTCCTCCCAGCTCCCCTCCACACCCCTCCGCCTGGCCAGGTCCGTCAGACTCTTCTGGTTAGGCACCACTAAGCTGATCACGTAGTTCTGATCACTGTGTGTGTGGGGGGTGCAGAGGTGAAGGGTTAGAGACACGAGGGCATAGTTCATGGTCCCTGGGACGTCGCTCGCGGGGCGTCGGGCTCACCTGTTGGCGAAGGCACAGATGTTGTCGACGAGCGGGCACGACTTCAGAGAGGACTCCACTTTGCCCAGAGACACGTATTCCCCCGCCTGCAGCTTCACCAGGTCCTTCTTACGGTCTGACACAACACAAGACACGGCCAGGTCACACGCCGACCAGGCAGGAGAGCTCAAAGCCCATCTTTGGAACTACTTTTTTTGGAAAGTATAAAAAACGTTCTCTCTAGAGAAGGAAAGAAGACTGAGCTCCATCCGAATGGACGTGATGCGAGCGTGAAAGAGGTTGTGCACGGTACACGTACCCACGATCTGCAGACAGCCGTCAGAGTGGATCTCTCCCACGTCCCCAGTGCAGAACCACCTCTGTCCACTGTCATCCACAAAGAAGTCCTGGTCGTTACACTCCTTCCCATAGTAACCCATGGTGACGTTGTGACCACCAACCAGGATCTCCCCGCGTGGGTGGGGCTTGTCCTGGGTGGTGTAGCCTCCTGGAGGGGGACAGGGGGGGGGGACAGGGGGTCATGTATTGAAGGACAGATTAGGACATCTGCGTGGTCATCTTAATCAACGATTCATCAACTTGAAATCATGGAGGAGCATTGTGAGCCTGTGTGTTTGAGTGAATACCTTCCAGCCAGTCTCGGAGTTTGACCTCGCAGCATTTTAGCGGCGACCCCACCCGTCCTGTGCTGTAATCTTCCACTGTACGAACAGACACAGAACCCTTACATGAGAACGTGATTTTTTGGTCCCCCCCCAAAAAAACCCCAGCTACGGTTGGCGGCCACACGACGGCTCCGCCTGTCGTTGCTTTTAAATCCTCTATACAACTCCTTCTCCCTTCATGACCTCCCTCCCCGGCATCCCTCCGTGTTTCCCCTCCCCCATCTCCCCCCTTACCCAGCGTGATGGTTCCGGCGCCGCAGGTCTCGGTGAGCCCGTAGCCCTGGCCCACGGGGCAGCAGAAGCAGGCGTTCATGAAGAGCTGGGTGGCGGAGGAGAGCGGAGCCCCGCCGGACAGCATCAACCTCACCCGGCCTCCCAGAATGCTCTTCACCTTACGGAACAGCAGCCTGGAAGCAATGGGGCGGGCGGGCAGGCAGACAGAACAGCCGGAGAGACAGAGAGCCACACAACCATCCCAGTCAGTCACGCACGCTCATGAACAATGCATTTCTTGTTTAGTTGGGCGTCGGCCGCGTTTCTGTGTGGCGCGAGTCCTTACATGTTGCAGAGCGGCGCGTCGTAGCCCTGCTTCATCTGCTCCAGCTTGTAGTTGTAGCCCAGTTTGAACAGAGTCTTCTGAACGTAGCTCATCTCCTCCACTTTGCTCATCACACTCTTGTGAATGCGGTCCAAGATTTCCTGGTTTTCAAGCAAACAGACATACTGACCGACCAAAGTAGCGGTGCTCAGAGAGCACAGAGAGAGCAGGAAGATACAGAGGAAGAGAGATACAGTGAGAGGAAGAGAAGAGATACAAAATAACAGAAAGAGAGAGAGATAGGGGGGTGAGGTCTTACTGGTACAGCGGCCATCAGGGTCGGTCTGAGCACAGTGCTGTCCCCCTTGCAGCCTCGCTTGATCTTGGTGGACTGGAGGGACACAAGGAGGGACAAACATGACGCTAACCCAATCGGCTCGGAGGGCAGCAGGGGTCAGCTCGGCCCCCCCGGACGCACTCTGCTGGCGTTCATTACCTGGTCAGACAGGGTCTGCGGGGACGAGTACCCGATCCGACATCCGTACGCCACGCACGAGATCTCTGCAGTCAGCTCCAGGACGTGAGCCAGGGGCAGGTAGGCTATGTACGTGTCTTGAGGTCTGTGTGTGTGTGTGGGGGGACGACACAAAGTGAGGGATTGTGGGATTGTTCGAGGCGGGGAACAGCAAACAGAGCAAACAAATGCCAAGACAAAGAGCGCAATAGCCGGATTGTGGCGGCCATGGATTGGATTCATGTGCAAATATGCTCGGCGTGACGCTACCCACCCCAGTCCAGGTATACGATCGCACTGGCCTGTCATGCCAGCGATCAGGTTGCTGTGGATGATCATGACTCCTTTGGGCCGGCCGGTGGAGCCGCTGGTGTACATCACCACAGCCAGGTCAGAGGGCTGGGGCCTCACCACCTCCCTGCTCACTGCAACACAAAGAGCCACGCCATCAAAACAAGCCGGCACAGCAACTCAGGCAGACCCATTGGGCCGGACATTCTTCGTTAGCTACGTCTCCGGAGAGGAAGGGAAGCTGCTGCAGAATTTGGCACAGAGCTCCTGAGCGCTCGCTGCACTTGAGCGCACATGGGGGGGGTGAGATGACTCACTGTTGTCGGGCTGCGCCCCCAGCTGCTCCACGGCGTGCATGCTGCGCAGGGCCAGTCCAGGCGGGTAGCCCTCCGAGCTGAGCTTCGCCTGGTCCACACAGATCACATGCTCCAGCCCGGGGATCTGAGGGAGCATGCCCTGTGGGAGGGAGGGGGGGGGGAGAGGTCGCAGGTCACACACCAGAACAAACCAAAACAGCTGTACAGGAAGCACCTGTCACCACGCCGCTGTGCTGCTGTCGAGCAGCTCCGCTACACCGTGAGACGACACGCTTGTGCTGCAGCATTCTCGCTCGACACTTGCTTTTCACTGGGAAACACGACGTAATCTCAGGCCATATCTTTCAGCCAATGAGCAATCGAGGCGTGGTTCCTACTTCCTAGTCTTTACTCATGCACACGTTTCACTATGACTGTTGAATGGATACATTTAGCAGACTATTTAGATTTGTTTTATAGCATAAAACAAATGCCCTGCCATTAAATCCATAAAACTCTAAATATATATCAAATGTAAAATAAATAAACAAAGCTCCTGCTCGTCTAGATCGAAGGTGATGTGGAGGTTCTATCTCACCTTCAGTTTGGTCTCCAGCAGGTCCACGCTGGTTATGAGGTGAGTGACCCGGGCCTCGTTCAGGCCAAACGCCACCGCCTCCTCTCCCAGGGAGGCGTAGAACGTCACCACTGCAGGACACAGAACCACAAGAGGAGGCTGCTGTTTAACCTGGCACGCACCAAACAGCAGATAGCCATCATGCGCTCCTCGGATAAGCAGCTCAAGTTCGTGTGGTTCAACAGTCGCTTCCCTTCCCGTCGACCCGCTGAACTCCTGACCTACGCAGTGTGGTCCGGTCTGCTGCTGAGTTCATCATCGGCAGGAAGCTCCCAGCCCTACAGGTCACCTAACACATACGATGCCTCAGGAAAGCTGGCAGGGTTCTAAGAGACTGTTACCACCCATCCTTCAGTCTTTTTACCCCCTTGGCTTCTGGCAGGCGATTCGGAAGCATTCGGTCTCGCACACGCAGACTGGACAACAGTTTCTTCCCCAGGGCCATCAGGCTTCTGAATGGACATTGATATGGAAACTGATACACTTCTCACCAGTTACTTTACACACTGTCACTTTCAACTACTGGTTGCACTATCAGCAACATTGCACTATTGTACTTGTCTTAAGTTAGTATAGGTTTATAAGGTTAGTATAGGTTATTATGTGTATTAGAGGTTTAGTACACCGTATTGAATATTGTATATTATTTGAATATTAGGAGGTTTACTATATTTTAGCTTATCATAGATGTAATCTATGTTCTGTGTACTTATATGTCATGTTATGCCAGGTTGCTTTGCGTTGTCTTGTCCCTAAGAATTTCAGTGCCCAGTCTGACCCCTGTGTTGTTCTGTGCATCTGACGATAAAAGACTTGAACTTGAACTCACAAGGGAAGTTGTGTCTGAAGCAGGCCTGGGCGGCTATCATCCACTCCGCACGGGTCTCACAGAAGATGGCCACGGTGCTCCGGGGCTCCAGACCTAACGCTGCCAACCCGCTGCCAAAATGAGCCACCCTGGATTCCACTTCCTGGTAGGAGAGCCAGCTGTACTCTCCAAGAATGAGCTGGCAGAAAAGGAAGAGCCGTCACTAACACTCAAAGGGACAGCAGAGTCGTTTGGATTCAGGGTGCACCTTTGACATCCTCGGTTCAACAATACGTCAGATCAAATCTAATGGTGAATATATAAATAAACACATTTCGGAAAAAAAGAAATCGTCTCGCCGCATACCTTTTTGAACACCTTCCCACTGGGTTGAGTCTCGTTCTCGTGCTTCAGGACCTCTCGGACGCCCAGGCAGTCCCCCTGACCAAACAGCTGCGCTGCCCTATCGAACAGCTTATCCAGCGTGTCCTTCCCGGGGAAGTCCTCCCTAACCAGGGTGTGGAAGCTGTCCACGGTGCGGTACGGCCCCTGGGCACAGCCCGTGGTGGAGAGGGCCTTGACCGCGGACAACCTGGCTTTCCTCTGGGCCGCACCTGATAGGACGTACCAGGGCAGGAAGGAGATCAGCGAGTAGAGCCACACGAGGAGGTGCACTGGGAGTAGGAGAAGGGACTGGAGAGGAGAGGCGGTCTGGAGGTCCATGCTAAGCCACGGCAAGGAGCGAGGGCTGTGGTGGGGGGGAGGGGTGGGGGGGACGACTTGAAAAGGGGGATGACTTTGGGATGAAGATCTCTAGACAACGTCCACCTGGAGGAGACTTCGACCTGATGCTGGAAGATGAGAGAAAGAAGTCAGCAAAGACGAAGCAGGGTCAAGGAAAAACAAACAGCAAGCATGTGGAGCCAGCTCTTTTTTGTGCGCGTCAGTATTTTAACTCGATTTTCTGCAGAAAATATCATGTGATATCCATGCCGCAGTAATGAGGAAGCGACACGTTTCCATGGGCACAATAACTCAGCTCAAAGACATCAATCCGAGGTCAACAGAGATCCACGCTAGGTCTAGTTATCATTAACATTTCCACAGTATCACAGATAGATACAGAGAAAACAAGGTCATACGTGAGGTTGCTTTAACACAATGTTATCATTATAAGAATGAAGGCTGCAGAAAAGGTTCAAACAAACGGGATTTAAACTACAGAACTGCAGAAACCCTACAAGGAAACAGATTCCTCAGTGACATACCCAGCTCTCTTGCCGAACACCAACGTCAACACCTTCTACGGCAGACCAAGTTCACTTTCCTGGTCATATACAGGGAATACACCTCAACAGTGTTGACTCGCTTCCTTCCCCTGCATCCTTCAATGAGTCCTTGCCCCCTGCAGCGGAGAGTTGACCTAACAGTCATGCTAAGCTAAAGGACAGGTTACAGAACCGGAAGGTATAGTCGTACCAACATTGAGACACACCCCAATGGCCAACAATCCAAGCCCTTTGGACTGAAGAGGATAGAGCCTGTCAACCAATGACATCAGCCTCCCAGCTCACCCCACGAACATGCCATATGATAGGCCACTCTGGGGCATCCAGTCTCAGCTATACATAGCCCAACCGGGTGAATACCAACATCACTGATCCAATTATCGATGTTTTTATAATCCCATCAATTCAAACCTGTTTCTAGGATATACACCATTACATATAAAAATGTTAAGAGACGCACAATAGTGAGGCAAATGCATGTAGTTGGACCTATGCAGCAGCCGGTTCCTCATCACCATAATATTTATTACTGAACACTGTTAGCAAATAAACAAGTGGAACATCGGGAAAAAGCGTCAGTATTTAATCTTTGTTGTCAAATTTGTCAAACGACAAAGTGAAAGCAGTAACTAGCATTGAGCATCCTGCTTTCACTTACTATAGTTTACTACAGTACGTAGATTGCTGAAAATTAATACACCATAGCTCTGGTTAGACTTCAAATATCCGAGTGGAAGTATATTAAAGTAACATGGTGAGATTCATAATATTTAGCTAACACAGAAATTAGCCGGTATACCAGGCAACGTTATCAGCACCCTTGATGTTAGAAGACGTCATTGACAGACCTACATGCATACTATTCAATAAAAGCCTAGTACTTATCTGTTAAAGGATAACAGCGGCATTAATACGATTATTTTAACGTGCCAGTGATACATGGATTATCTGGCTGGGTTAAATTCTTACCTCAGGTAACGTTCGCCAATACAGATCATCCAATGTCTTGTCAAGGGAAATGACCGAAAGTTACCTCGCCTGACCGGGTAGTAGGGGAACCCGGAAATACTACGTCATCTCATTCTATATATTTCAGCCAATGAGCAATCGAGGCATGGTTTCTACTTCCTAGTTACTCATGCACGCATATCTTGATGCCATGATCGTTTTACCATGACCAAACAAGTTATGTATTAATTTAACAGAATCTTACGGTGGCCCTCAAGTGCAAAACACCCACCCTAATATGAGTGCATCCCCCAAATGAAAACACTCCCCACAAATACGAGTCAACTTCCCCCAAATAGGATGACTTTCTCACCTCCTCCCAATACAAAGACACGCTCCTCCAAATGGAAAACGACATTACATTAACTCAAAACTACATTACATTAACTCAAATCGGAAATGGTTGGTACAACACTTTCGTCGCTGAATGGATGCAGTAACTAACAGGGAATAAGAAATTGATCGACAGAAGTACGAATGCAATAGCCTGACAGAGTTACGTGCACCAGGACAGTTGTTTAGCTATCGAATCAGGTAGCAAGTAGGCCTACTTATGCAAAAGTATAAATTGCGTGTTAAGGGGCACTGTTTCGACAGCGCCATTGGGCTGCGCTTCAATTCCGCCATCTAGTGGTTTAGAGTGTGAATTACAGGTGCAGTTTTCACAGTAAACCACTAGAAGGCGATGGTAAAGCGCAGCCCTATGGAACACGTTTTTAAACGTTGAGTTACAATAATGTAATGTTGTTTTCCATTTGGGGGAGTGTGTAATTAATATTATTTCATACATGTATTTATATATATTTGTCTTTTTTAGTGTATAATTACATTTTTTGATACATTTATTTATTTATTAATTTATTTGTAATTATGGCAGGTTTGGTCCTCCATATCAGTGATGTGGATCTGCTTTATAAAGCCATCTTTTAGGCGAAAATGTACACTTTACATGATTAGACAATCCCAAAAAGATGGGCATTCTTCATATGCGCATATATTAAGGGGGCAGACGGTATCAATTGAAAAAGACAGTCACACCTGTCCAAGAAACCTTCTAAAGCTGCACCATTATTCTTTATTATGAGCACATAACTGCCCAATTCCAAGATAGCACAGTCACATTTAAGTATGTCTCTTGCTGTAACACGTAGATCAGGTCCAATCAGCTCACTATCTCGGGAGTGCCTGGTTGTTGCCTTCTGGAGCCTTAAGGCATGGTTGCGTAAATTAAGGTTTTGATGCTGTTACCTGAGCAATGAGCATTCACTTTCAGTGTGTAAGGAGCCGGCAAAAACTGTAATTCAAGGCTCTTGGGTTTTCGTGATGAGCACAGACAATGATTAGTAGTTCACTTCATGATTTTATAAATGAACTTTATTGGAACCAAGACAGCAACTCATTGTTGGTGTTATTAACATAAAGGTATGGGGCTGTTGGCTATTATCACGCTGAAAACTGAGTTGTCATGGGCCACATTCTGGGGATTGAAGTCAAAGAAGTCGATGTACATCCTAAAACAAAAGTTGAGAATGTTTGTGAATGTACAGGTGAGAGAAAATGTGAGTGGGTAATTCCATTGAAGATAAATAAGGAGTGTACCTGTTAGATGGAATACCAAGGTGTTTCTTTAGCAGTCCACACAACAGTTTCGAGTAGGAAACGTTCTCTTCCTCACTAATTCTCCCAATAGTACGGATGTCACAGTGGGCACAGGGCTCTGACGTTCCCCCGAAAGTCATGGTCTGGCTTCCGATGATGTTGATGCAAAAGTACTATGGAGATAAAGCACATAGGAGACAACTGAACAGAATGTTTGGCTCTTATCCAGCACATAGTTGTCCAGCTCATAGTTGGCCTTGTGGATATAAAGTCGATTTAAGGTTACAAAAGAAGTGGCAACTACAGTTTCAAAGTGAATCACAACTGTGTACTGTGAACTATGGACTCTTATCCCTGTTATTAGTAGTATTTCAGAAGAGCAGCATGCACAAGAGCTTATCTAAAGCAAAGCTTATCTAGGCATATCTAAAGCAGCTTCGCTCACAGGATTTGGAAACTCACCTTTTCTGGTAAACGCATTGCTTTGGCCAGTTCAACGGTCGCCTCAGAATAAAGTTCTTGCGGGACGTCTTCTTTGGCCACATTGGTGTGCACAACGAAAATAGGCATTATTGCTGTTAGATACTGAAACACAGGTTAGATGAACAGTTTGCAGGTATGTTTGAAGCACCCTATTTAAATGTTGGCCCGTAGGAAAGGAGTGACGACAGAACTGGTAAATCCACCAATAGACACCTGAGTTTTGGGTTGACATTTGGTTATGTGGCAGTCATTTGCAAACCTGTTTCATCTTGTTGGTTGGGTTTGGAAAGAATGTCAGTTCAGCAGGGGTGGTTTTAGCTAATTGGAGGCCCTGGGCAAAAACAATTTTGAGGCCCCCATAAGCCGCCCCCTCCCAGAATGAATCCTTTGTGAATCTTCACAAACACAAAGGGTTCATTCTGGGGGTTAATTTAGTAACTTTTCAGCTTGCCGCAGGGCATTCTGGGTACCAAGAGCAATGCACGAGTTTAGGTGATCTTACAGCATTGTGTAACACACTTCGGTTGTTGATAGTATGTCCAGAAATAAAGCCAAGTCAAGTCACTCATTTAGTGGCAAAATCCATTGTTATGTCTACTAAATTATTTTAGATATAGTATAAGTTTAGCTAGCTTGCAAATCCTGAGGATAGTTAGGATAGGAAGTTATGAAAAGACACCGCGTCCGTGTCTTATTGTCCACACGATCATATATATCTAAATGAACTTACAAAGAGCTCGGTTACACTATTAAAGTTGAATTAGTATGTTGTTAGCGATGCTAGCGTTATATTGCTAGCTAGCTATCCTATACAATTTCACTGGGTCTTGCAGCTGTTTGATTAACTGAATTTATTATGAAATGTTATGTTCTACTAGCCATTTGCCAACTTTAGCAAGTGTGAGGGAATGATAGCATTATACTGCTGATCAATGCTGCTATACCAATCAATATCTAATATGAATATGTAAACACACATGTTTTGTAATGCTAATAACTAAGATACAAATATCGAATGTGATCAACTGATTTAATAAAGTAACAGATAAGAAACACTGAAATATAACTTGGGTGTGGACAAGAATGCAGAGGTCAGGCAAACTGACTTGGGAGGCGAGTTCGTGACGCTCAGGGACTGGTGTGAGCACAATGAGCTAGTCAGCTCATGGGAGTAAAAGTGTCAACTTGGGAGATAAGGTGATGCTGGGAACGTAACTCTTCTCTGCTTCAGGACGAGTCAGACCGGACAGTTCTTACTATGGATAATATGTCCCCTTCCCCTGGAGACCCTGCCCCCCCTTCTCACTGGATGTCCCCTTCCCCTGGAGACCCTGCTTCTCACTGGATGCCCCCCTTTCCCTTGGAGCCCATCTGCCCCTTTACATCATCAGACCTAGGAGTGGTCTTACCCTCTCCCCTTCCCCTTGAAGACCCCACCCCGTATATCATCAGGACCTCGGGATGACCTGCTCTCAACTCTGGAGAACTCAACCCCCCCTTGGATTGCATCAGACCTGTGGGTCTTGTCCACCCCCCTCCCTGAACAACACCAGACCTGTGGGTCTTCTCTGCCCCCTCCCTCTCCTAACATCACCAGGTCCGTGGACTGCCCACCTTGCGCCAGCATGAACGCCCTGGACATTTAATTGGTTAACAATTGCCACTCCAAGGTCTCCTGACCAATGGCCACTCACCAGACCTCCCTCTCTGGGGAGTACAAGACCTGTCTCCCAAGGGCGGGGAGACAGAACTTGGGATGGGCAGAACTTTCTCTGATATTCTGTCACGACCACTTTCTCAACAAAGGCCTTCGTTTGTTCTAATCTTATACTCTGTTTTGGTGGGACTACTGCTGTTGCATCATCGACTGATTCATTGTACTAGACTACGGACATCTTGGTGTGTTGTTTTCATTGTGTATCTTGTGATTGCATCATTACTAATTAAACTACAAATAACTTGGTCCGATGCTTAACCGTGTATCATTCTTACTCTCAACACCCAGTTTGAACTATCCTTAACACAAGTCACTGTATTTCCAAGCCCTGATAGTGTAACTAAGATGACACAGTAAAAAATTCCTCTTTCAAGTAATACGCCCCAGTTCAATCATAGATCCGCTCGATCATACACACTCCACCACACAACAGAAACGTCATGACCTGAATCATATGTTCCACGATGGATTTAAGATAACATTTAGCTATAAAGAATAACATTTAATAATTGTGTTTTCATGCTTGATTTGAATAGTCATTCGTTTGCAATGACAAGTGATTTATTTTAATTATTAAAAATGTTTTAAATACGACGAGGCCCCCCTGGTGGCCGATGCCCTGGGGGGCAACTGCCCGACTTGCCCAATGGGACGCACCGCCCCCAGGCAACAGCATCACAACCTTGACTTACGCAACCATGCCTTAAGGCAACAGAAGGTTGGTATTCCATGGTATTCCATCTAACAGGTACACTCCTTATTTATCTTCAATGGAATTACCCACTCACATTTTCTCTCACCTATACATTCACAAATATTCTCAACTTTTGTTTTAGGATGTGCATCGACTTCTTTGACTTCAATCTCCAGAATGTGGCCCATGACAACTCAGTTTTCAGCGTGATAATAGCCAACAGCCCCATACCTTTATGTTAATAACACCAACAATGAGTTGCTGTCTTGGTTCCAATAAGATACATAATTACATTTGACTGTGCTATCTTGGAATGGGGCAGTTATGTGCTCATAATAAACAATAATGGTGCAGCATTTAGAATGTTTCTTGGACAGGTGTGACCAGGGGCGGTTTTAGCTAATTGGTATCAATTGAAAAAGACAGTCACACAGTGTGACGGGACAAGGACAGATTCAAGGAGTCGAAGAACAGGTTTAGCAAGGCTGTGAGGGAGGCTAAACGACTGTACTCAGAGAGACTGAAGTGTCAGTTCTCTGCTAACGACTCTGCTTCTGTCTGGAGAGACAGACACCAACTACAAGCCTAGAGCCCCCCACTCCACTAACGAATCACGCCTGGCCAACGACCTGAACGAGTCCTACTGTCGCTTTGAAAGACAATTGGAATCCCCTGAACTATCCCTTCCCTCCCCCCCTTCCCACCAACTCTGTGACGTCACTCTCCATTCAGGAAGGTGAAGTAAACAGACTTTTCAAGAGGCAGAACCCACGCAAAGCAGCTGGGCCGGACGCTGTCTCCCCTGCCACCTTTAAGAACTGTGCTGACCAGCTGTCTCCGGTGTTCACCTACATCTTTAACACCTCCCTGGAGACATGCCATGTGCCAGCCTGTCTCAAGTCCTCCACCATCATCCCTGTGCCCAAAAAGCCCAGGCCAATTGGACATAATGACATACAGACCCGTCTCCTTGACCTCTGTGGTAATGAAGTCTTTTGAACAGTTTGCAGTTATGTTTGAAGCACCCTATTTCAATGTTGGCACGTGGAAAAGGAGTGACGACAGACCTGGTAAATCCACCAATAGACACCAGAGTTTTGTGTTAAAATGTGGTTATGTGGCAGTCATTTGCAAACCTGTTTCATCTTGTTAGTTGTTTGGTTTGGAAAGAATGACAGTTCAGGATGTGGAAGAAATTGAGATTTCCTGTGTGCTTACATTATTCACTAATCAATAGAACTAGTCATTGGATACTAGTTAGTGTGTTCTTATGTAAGCTTGCTATTAATAAGAGTAGATTGTGTCTATGTGTCAGAGTTAATAGATGTTCGGGGTCAGGAGAAAGTACTGGCTAAACGTTCCTTGTCATGAGTACAAGGAGAGCTTCACCAATTAACTCTCTAGTCTGAGAGTTGTCATGTGTTGGGAGCAGTGAATCTCTTTCTCTGAGACTGTTGTAACGTCATTACTGCCTGACTGTCACTATCTATGTTTACATTCTTGTACCCTATAAAAGATGGTCCTCCGGCCTTCAGAGCTGAGAGAGACGTGATTGAGACCTAAGCCTGGTGTTGTCGTATTTATTGTCAGAGGTCTGCAGATTGATAAATACTTATTGAAATCCAGAACTCAACTGAACTTAGTCACTCTGTTTATGAAGAGACGGACAAAACACTTTCTTCTTCAAGGACAAACAGGTTAAAAGACTTCAGGCCTACTGGTCTTTCCAGAAAAATACATACATGGTGCATCCAACGTTTGAACGTTCTGACTTATTCTGTCACATATACAGGTTATGCCGATTGCATACTTGTTGCGGAATTTGTGTAACATAGTAATATGGGTTCAGATTGTGTCAAAACTACAAACAAGTCAAATAACCTCAACACTTGGAGGTAAACATAGGCTATCACATCTCTGTCGAAACTTTAAGGGGGCAGATCAATTAAAAAGGCAGTCACACCCATAGATATATATAAAGGCCTTTATATATATATCTATGGTCACACCCGTCCAAGAAACGGTGCACCATTATTGTTTATTATGAGCACATAACTTCCCAATTCCAAGATAACAGAGAGTAGAATTGAAGTATGTCTCTTGTTCAGGCACGTGCACAGATAGACCAAGTGGTGCTCAAGCACCTGCCCTTTTGCCCTGGATGAGAAAAGTGCCCCTTCTACTGGAGCCCAATTTAAAAAAAATAAGAATCAAAATTACTTTCTGTCACCAATGTCATTTAGACAAGGAGTCCAATTATGTATGCACGCCTCCCATCTGATAGGTGGCAGTAGTGCATTTGCCTTTGACCACCGAGAACGCTTACGCCTGTACGTTTCAGTAAGGGATTGGCGAGGTAAGATGGCGGCGCCAGAGGAGCAAGAATTATCTCAGGCGCAGACTGAGAAACTACTTCAGTTTCAGGTAGACAGACCAGTCTAAATGTGTTTAACCTTATCTGTATGAAGTAAACCATCTGGTCAAGGCCCTAGGGTCATAGAACTCTGAAAGTGTCTACTGCATGCTAAGGACGCACACACACACGTGCACGCGCGCTCTACCTCTGGGATCGATCCCCTTCACAGCTGAGATGCAGGGGAGAGGGGACATCTCACCAATATGTTTAAATGGTCTTACATGAAGACTTGTGAACCAGATAACTTTGTAGTGCGATCAGATTTGTCTCCTTGCCGGCAAGCATTAAACTATTGTACTTCCTTTGAATCCGACAACTCTGTATTAATTGATAGAGAAATACTCTTACACCGTGTGTCATTTATTGCTTTAGATCCAGCGAAACGTAAATGTACATCAGAATTCAGAAAGCACACGTTTCCCTTCCAAAGCACCGCCTTCCCGTTCCAATAAAACACACGTTGCGCAAACGTTTTGAAGAAAATGAAAAACGGCAGGGGTTTTTCCGCCCTCACAAAATAAATGATTCAGTCCAGCCCTCTTCCCCAAATCCAGGTGTCCTGATGTGGAGTCTTTCCGTTCTCACTTCTTGCCCTCTACCAGGATGATGTGGTAACCAAATTTGGTCTTGACAGGAGGATCCGTGTACACAGGTTTGTCCATAGAGCTGATGGGCAGGGCGAACGCCGCGTCCTGGAAGGGCCCAGTCATCGATCCCCTGGTCATCCACCCCAGGTCGCCCTGTCATAAACATGAACAACAGTCACACACTTCCATCTCTGAACAAACATTGACATGGTGTGAAAGCCAATCAAGACGATAAAACACTGATTATTTCAAGATGATCTGTAAGTTAACGCAACCTGGTTTCCTATAAAAAGGGAATGTACCGCCATCTAGTGGAACATTTTGGGTACAGCATATTTACACACAACACACCAGGAGGTGATGGTAAGCAGAAAATCTGGATGCAGTGTTTTCATTTATAAGGATGTGCAGTGCATTCCTCACACACCCAGGGATACCGTACGCTGTATCACCATATGGCAGAGGGAGAGCAGGGTGCACGTGGGTACAGTAGCACAGTAGAATGACTAAACATCTATGTCCTACGTCGGGATGTGTGTGATGTGCGAGTGCTGGAATTCTTACTCCTTGTCTGGCTTTGTCTTCGCTGTACTGGGACGCTACCTCGCTGAATCGAATCCCTGCTTTCAGTTTCTCCATCGCCTCCATACTTTTGCCATGTTTTTCACATAAGATATGTCGCACCTAATACAGACACACCACCACACAACAGTGAAACACAATAATACGTTTTAAATGTACATTCAGTCATTTAGCAGATGCTCTTATCCAGAGCAACTTACAGTAAGTACAGGGACATTCTCCCCGAGGCAAGTAGGGTGAAGTGCCTTGCCCAAGGACCCAACGTAATTTTTCACGGCCAGGAATCGAACCGACAACCTTCGGATTAATAGCCGATTCCTTAACCGCTCAGCCATTTGACCCCCTAATACATGATATGATCCATTCTTATTTTTAAGATAGGAAACAGCCGGACAAGTGGGGATGCATTTATAAAAAAGGACTTAAATGAAGTAAAAACTATTTATAAAACTTGCAAACAGAACAGTAAATCCTCAAACTAAGCCTCGAAGCATGTTCACTGTAAGCTAACATTCTGTAGGTTTTCACTTCAACACTAATTTGATTCTAATAATTACTTAGTTGATGTGTTAAAGTTAGTTACAACTGGGGTTAGAGAAAAAACCTACCGGTACAGTAGATAGCTCTCCATGAACAACGTTGGACACCCCGACACCAAACAATGATCAGGGCTGTCTAACCCTGCTCCAGGTGAACTACCCAACTGTACCGTTTTCCTTATACAATTCCTGCTCTATATGCTTCTGTTGACTGCTGAGATAGTGACACACAGACACACACACACACACGTAACTTCAAAGAGCTGGCTGTTATACTGGTTATCCAGGAGCTAAAGGAGCTGGCCTTCGTTTACAAGCTATCCACATCACAATCACATGTACAGACCGTAACACTGTAACGCTGGCTAACAAATTACCTTCACTGCAGTACCTCCTTTTGGAGTCTTCTCCTTCTTTTCTGTCTCCCCGCCTCCTGAGGCACCAGCACCTGGGCAACAGTAAGTGTAATCGTCACTGATGACATTCATTCAACATATGGCAGTAGGTAACATTGCTCATGTGTGCTAACTGCTAGCTAACTTGGCAGCTTTCTGCTAGCCGAGTAGCTAGCTACAGTAGTAGTTAGCCTGAGATTTGGAACCAGACGATTCTGCGAGATACTTTGGCTCCAGTGTGCTAGATATTCCTAAACAGGACTAATAAAATAGACCAATTATTTAATGAGCCCTAACCTTTGCCACCCTTGCCACCTTTCCCTTTTGGTGGCATTTTGAACCAGTGTAAACGCAAAGTAATAAAGGGCACAAGCTATTCAGGATGTGCTGTTCTGTCGGACTGGTTGTAAACTCGGTTGCTCAGCTCGCCACAACTGCGCAGAGCGCGCCACCGCATATTTGACGTTTGCCGACAAGCCATGTTTCCGATTCTGTACTCATCAGCGTATTTTTCGACCACAAAACTTAAATGTCCCAGCCACAAACGGTCCACCGATGCATGCGTACTAACATAGTAACTTACAAATAAAATATAGTTTTCCCAGGAGTTTTTCTAACTGTTAACATTTTGACCAATAGAAAGGCGAGTTATAAAGGGGATGAGGCAAACTGGGTTACTATGGGAATGGCACCAAACACAGACAGGTGACGTTATATTATTTAGCACCCAAGGCTTTCTCCAGTTTTAAACCCGTTCGATTATTTCTTTATAACATTATACCTTAACATTTTAAGTTTAAAGTTGATCTGATATGGAAATGTACGAGAGCATTCTTTGTTTGGGCAGAGGGGGGTCAGCAGACGTATTTCTAATGAAACATGTAGAATCCAAGTACCTGCATGCAGTGAAGAGAATTCAAACTGATGACTCTCACAAGACAAGGACAAAGGGGGCAATCCTACAGGAAGCTGAAATCATCAGGAGACTGAAGCACCCCCACATTGTAAAGTTCAAAGAGGCTTTTCTGAACTCAAAGGATGACTGTATCTATATAGTTATGGACTACTGTGATGGTGGAACATTGGATGACAAAGTCAAAGAGAGAAGCACGGATAACTATTTCACAGAGAATATTATTATGGGTTGGTTTGTACAAGTCGCCATGGCCTTAGACTACATACACATGGCCAAAATACTACACAGGGACATCAAAACCTCCAACATGCTGCTGACAAAGGGAAATGTGGTGAAGGTGGGGGACTTTGGGATATCTAAGATAATGACCAACACAGTGGACATGGCTCGTACGTGCGTTGGCACGCCCAGTTACCTGAGCCCAGAGTTGTGTCAGGACGTCCCATACAGCTCCAAGTCAGACATCTGGGCTCTGGGATGCTTACTGTTCGAGCTCTGCTCTCTCAGTCCGCCTTTTACGGCCTCTAATCTCCTCAGTCTGTTCTACAAGATCATCAAAGGACAGTACAGGCCTGTGCCAGACGTGTTCTCAGACAACATGTCCTCCCTGATTCAGAGGATGCTCTGCCCTGCTCCAGAGAGCAGACCGACCGCCGCTTCCATACTGGGCACCGCCTACGTCCAGGAGCATCTCAGAGAGTTCCTCAGAGGGAGGGAGACAGAGTTCCGAATGGGTGTGGATTCCGAATCCATACAGCCCTCAATTGGGAACTGTGGTTCCCCAGGCACAACCTTCAGTGTCGAGGAGAGCGGGAGGAAAGCCTGGGATGGAGGGCCCACGGACAGGACAGCAGCCTCTGCTCCCCTCACACCGGGCCCTGAGCAGCAGAGAGAGGGGCACGAGGAGGAAGGGGCAGGCATCCCAGTGGAGCCCTGCTTCCGCAAGGCTGAAGTCACGGAGGACGACGTCAGCGATGGGGGGAGATCCGACTACTCGTCGGACTTCGACGACGACCAGAGCGTGTCGTCTGTAGAGGAGGACGGGGATCAGGGCCAGGGCATCGCCGGGAACTCGACCAAGGAAGACCTCTCTATGGAATCTGATGGTAAAGAGAGGAAAACTATTGAGACGGTTCTCTGATTGGGATCTAGGCTTTCAAGTAGTGGATAACCAGCTCTGCTCCTGGGGGTTAACCTAGTGCCCTGCCCATTCATTGTTCCACCTGCAGACACACACCTGATTCAGTGGGCAGGAGTCTAACGAGGACTGATGAGCTGATGTGTCAGAGCTGCTCTGGAACATGAACTCACACAAGCTGTTCTGGTGCATTGTAATCGTCACAAACTGGCTCCTTCGGATATATCGTTGTCTCACTTAATACTCACATTGTCAAATTGCGGTGATCTGTTTTCAGTTAGTCCTCCTGACGGAGCCGGGCGGGGGGAGTATCCTGATGACTTTGAAGAGGAGGAAGAGGAAGATGCGATGGGTGATGTCCACAGTGCCCGTGCTGCCCTGGCGCTGACGGCGGATGGATGTGGGGATGTTTTGGTGGAGGAGTGTCACCTGAGAGATGCTGGGGGATGGCCTGTCACTCTGAAGACACTTAGGGAGAAGTGCATCATGGGTAAGCACATCAGTCATATACCTGTAAGAAATGAATACCGGTAGATGTTTCTAGAAATGTACTCATGTTGTAAGGGGGTTTATAATGACAAGACTTCAAAGCAACCACAGGAAATACGTTTTTATTGATGTATGTCTGTGTTTCAGATGACGTCGGCCTCTCGCTCTATGAGGAGATCAGAGAACACTTTGAGAATGGCTTGAGTCCCGAAGACCTGAAACCCCAGTTTGAGCACACACTCAGACTAGACACACTGGAGACTTGCCATCTCATCTTCACTATGGACCTAGAGGCAGAGTAGAACAGAAGTAACCCACTGAGAGCAAACAGGAGAAACTAAGCAGGACACAGGATGACCTCACCTCATCATAAAATGACATTTAAAGTGTCTCTTGACATTAGAATGGCAGGGCAGAGATGTTGTATGTTGTTATGGAATTTTTAAGAGAATTGATCGTTAACTGAGTTGGGTAAATTATAAAGCCAAGTTTATTGAACAGCACAAACGCAGGAGAGTAGCCAGGCATTGCTATAAACAAAGGGTCTTTCATGGAGAAATACTGATTTACATGTCATGTAAATGTAATGTAAGTAAACATTACATTACATGTAAATGTAAATGTATTTCTCCATGAACAGACAGGGAACTCACACTAACAAGGGTAAGGACAAGACAAAGACTGGACACAAAACAGCAACCTAAATACACAGAACCAAACAAGACACAGTTGGACACGATAAGACAAACGAGAACTGAAACCACTCAACGAGACAGAGGCGAAGACAACGACAGACACAGGGAAACACTAGGGCAGGGCGAAACCAGAAACGGGTGCACAACTGTGGACGTGACAACTAGCCTTATTACGTATTACTCATCTTTGACTTTCTCCTTGAGTCTTTCTACATGTAGTTGTTAATAATGCCGACATTAGTGAGTAAATGGAAACGATGCACAGGCCATGAAGATGACTGTATCCACAATATCATTTATCCATTTAGCAGACGCTTTTATCCAAAGTGATAAAGCATATCATGTACATCATTCTACGCATTATTGTACAGATATTTTAAAAATTCTAAATTTAAATAGGCCAACGGGTTGATTTTACTGTTTTGGATTTATAGGAAGTTGCAGATGGCACTTTTTGATAAGATTATTAGGTTAGGTTATTACAGGTTCTTAGTACTGTTTGATGTAATTGTAAGCCATGTACATAATTACCTTACCTTAATTATATCTGTTGCATGCATGAGACATTTCTCATCACAATGTGATGAGAAAAATCTGTATGAGCGGAAAAGTCTAACCGGTTTATCTTCACACAATCTCATGGAAGTATGTATCTGACTTATGCGCACGGCCACACACACACAAACTCACACATTCCCTTGCATGCATGAAAAAGAAGACACACACACAGTGAAAAACCTTCCTTCGCATGAATTCCTGCACACAGACAAGCACACATACTCATACACACACATTTTTGCACCAGCATTTTCTACTACGCAACGTGAACAAGAGGCAACAGTTCCATAACTGACTGTAGTCACTCAGGTCCCCTCTTTGCAGCACAGTGTGTTGATAAATATAATTTTCCCTGGTGACTTAGTGTCAAGGTTGACCAGGAGTCACACAATCCAGTCTTTTAAAATGATCAGGTTAGCTATTGGCAAAAGCATTGCATGAAACATGTCCTTAAACTGGCCATACAAGCACAAACATTTATTGTTCATAACTATTGTTTATAATTTTCTCTCCACAATGACCTTCTGTAGCATGAAATTTTACATTTGGACTATACATATGATATCAATTTAACATTGCTGCTTAGTCAGAAAAGCAAAATCCCCTCTTTGAATGATGAGCATGTCTTTCTTTTTTCCCAGCATCCCTGATGCTACACCTTCTTACTCATCTGTTTCCCTTGCCACCTGATGGCGTCAAGACAAAGTTAACACCGTCCTCTGCATTGTGAGATGTTCCCTCATGTGCCCTCAAAACTTTCCAACCTAATTTCTTAATGAGTCATCTACCTTTCAATGATCTGTGTGAGCTGTTTCAAGTCAGGTCTTAGCACATGTATTAGCACATTTCAAAATCCAAGTCTTTTAAGTCTTTTATTGTCAGATGCACAGAAGAACACAAGGTCAGACTGGGCACTGACATTCTTGGGACAAGACAACGCAAAGCAACCTGGCATAATATAACATATAAGTATTCAGTTTAACATAGATTACATCTGGAATATAACAAACCTCCTAAATATACAAAATAATACAATATACAGTACAGTATACTAAAACAGTAATAGACATAATAACCTATACTAACCAGTAGCAGAAAGTGACAGTGTGTAAAGTCACTAGTGAGTAGTGTATCAGTGTCCATATCAATGTCCATTCAGAAGCCTGATGGCCCTTGGAAAGAAACTGTTGTCCAGTCTGCGTGTGCGAGACCGAATTCTTCGGAATCGCCTGCCAGAAGCCAAGGGGGTAAAAAGACTGAAGGATGGGTGGTAACAGTCTATTAGAACTCTGCCTGCTTTCCTGAGGCATCGTGTGTGTTAGGTGACCTGTAGGGCTGGGAGCTTCCTGCCGATGATGAACTCAGCAGACAAGACCACGCTATGTCGGGCCTTGCAGCCCCTGTCTGTGCAGCTCCTATACCACACTGTGATGCAGCCAGTCAGCATGCTCTCTATAGTGCATCTGTAAAAGTTAGTGAGGAGGACTGAGTCCAGGCCAAACTTCTTCAGTCTCCTCAGGAAGAAGAGGCGTTTCAGGACAGCTTTGACCACCGTGTCCGTGTGAGCAGACCCGAGGAACCTGAAGCAACTGACCTTTTTCCACTTCGGATCCGTTGATGTATAGGGGTGCATGCTCCTCCTCCTGCTGCCTCCTATAGTCCACAATCATCTCCTTAGTCAAAGTGCTGTACAATTAGCCAGGCAACACAAGGCACCTGCTGCACTTCTACAGGATCATCAACCAGTGAGAAAAGACTGAAGGCTGAAGATAGGTGTTGTGTCCGTGTGGGGGCACGCATTTTAAGATAATAAGAAGCATTGGAGAGTCATTACTGTAACTGGTATTATTTATTAGGTTCTCGTTACATGCTGCCCTGGCTCATCAGTAGTGAAGGAAGAGTCAACTA
This sequence comes from Mallotus villosus, assembly GCA_903064625.1. NCBI lineage: Eukaryota > Metazoa > Chordata > Actinopteri > Osmeriformes > Salangidae > Mallotus > Mallotus villosus. The sequence continues at coordinate 215,435 of CAEFZP010004714.1, read as the reverse complement.
GAGAGCATACAATTTCTGGGGAAATTGTGAGGGTGTGCCTGCTTGTCCGTCCCTTTAAGTTTTTCCCTTCTAGTGATATTTTCAAGCATTTAGCCTACTCATAGTCTATTGCATAATAATTCATTAAGAACACCCTTGGAAGCTACTGTAACAACGTTATCACTGGAAATATTTCAGATGGAATCGCGATTCAAACAGTAGCTCTATGTCTGCTAGTCTAATTTATGACATGGCCCCAAAAACGTAAATAAGCTTGACATTTATTTAGTGGAAAATCGCTCATGCATAAAAAGCTCAATAGTGATCATTGTCAGTAACAACGCAAAATGCGATATAGCCCTTTGTGGAGAAGCTGCCCCGGTAAATTGTATACTACAGTGTTGGTCTTGGTGGCGATCGTTGGTTGAACGTTCCATTGTACTGTTTAGGCTGAAATTAAATATTGCTTTCAAGTTTAGGCTGTGTCAATGAAGTTCGGGTTAGTAGTCAGACAGTTTCACCTATTGAAATACTTTTGATTTAAGGGTTTTGATTTTCTATGCAAGTTGTATCTAATGCGTCGTTGCTAACGTGTGCTGACGCTGTGAAGTATAACTGAGTATTCTACCCTTTGCCGACAAAAGAAACTTTATGCCACAAAAACGTTGTATGGTCCTAAACTGTGCAACGGAACGTAAATTCTGATACAAGCAACTCAATGGAGACCAAGACGAAACTTTTGACATCGACGTTTTCTATGTAGTCCAAATATTGACCGAGTTTTAGGGGGGCAAAAATAATAATAAAAATAAAAATATATATGTGAGATAACAAAGGTTGTGCCGACGAAGTCGTGCACACCCAATTACCAGAGAGTGAAAGTGGGGAGCGCAGCCCCTTTATAGTACCCCCATGACAGGGAGGATCATGGGAGCTGTAGTAACAATGAATACACAACAATAGGCCTATGATTTAAAAACATCAATAGGGAGAGGACCTAATATGGAGCGGAAGACTATTCCAGAGCTGCAGCTGAAAAGGCACGATTACCCTTAGCTCTCAAATGGGGTCTGAAAGATTATTGCAGAGTTGGAAGACGAATATAGACATGGTGCTGTCCAATTTATATTCAAATGAACCACCACACTTTGACTCCCCAATACCTTCAACCAACCCACTAATGACCACAGTCCTAAAACGGTTGAAACCCCAATGACACAGAGAAACTCTGCGGGCATTTTCATCTTACGATAGCCTTTTGAGTTGAAATGACATCACCAACACCAGGAGATCCTTTACAGGAAACCCAGGCCATTTGTACGTGTGAATAGATTTTCTAAAACCACCATGGTCATCTAGGGGGTATGTACTAGATTCCCGCTACTGTGTATGTACTGTGCATGTAAATGTTTAACACACATACCGTGTGAAAGTCAAACATTTATTCAAATATCTGATAACAATCAACCAGTTTCATGTTGTCAGCCTCGCTGAGTTTCATGCTGGTGATAACAGAACATTGCATCCGCAGGAGCCCCACATCTGCCCTTAAACATCTCATTTCAAGAAAATATGGATACAGTTTTTGACCAAATAATAATAACATTTTTCAGATTTACAGATGTAGATCCTTTTTCTTAATGTTTAACACTTTGTTGTCAGGGGGGTCAGATGGCTGAGCGGTGAGGTAGTCGGGCTATAAGTCGGGCTATAAATCAGAAGGTTGTTGGTTCGATTCCCCGACCGTGCCAAATGACGTTGTGTCTTTGGGCAAGGCACTTCACCCTACTTGCCTCTGGGAAAATGTCCCTGTACTTACTGTAAGTCGCTCTGGATAAGAGCGTCTGCTAAATGACTAAATGTAAATGTAAAATGTAAATGTTGTTGTGTGTATGAAAGTTATTGTGGTATTACTACAAACAAAAACAACAAACGTGTATTTTTTTTCTTCTCTCAGATCAGGGGGGGCCACAGGGGGGTCAGTGACATTTTTACAGGGGCTCTCGCCCCTGTAGGTCCCCGTATAGAACCTCCACTGCCCATGAATAAACATGAATTCATAATTCCCTTTGGTGACAAGTTTAACCAATGATTGACATCATGGTTTCACACTCCCCTGCAACTTCCTTTAACAGAAGCGTTATAAGCCGATTTTGTGATTACAATCACAAGAGAGTGAGAGATACAGACTCAGAGAGACACAGAAAAAAGAACACAGCAAAAGCAGAAAATGACCATGTTCATCGCTGTCCTTGTCATCCTGTTGCCACTTTGCAGTGGTGCCCCTCGGACCCCCTCTCGGACCCCCTCTCAGACCGACCCAACACGTGTTGAGATCTTGGATGGTTTGAGAAAGCTCAATGAAACGTCCTTCAGATGGGTGAGTAATGAACTTTTCTCCAAGTTAACAAATGTGTTCCCAGTTGACACAGAGCATGTAGAGAACAAGTGGTTCTTCCTCCCGAACTAGGAGAACAGAGTCAAACCAAGCTCAAAGATGCAATGTAACTGGAGCCCCTTGTCTCGTTGGTGTTGTCATACAGCCCTTTCAGGGTCCAGCAGGGCTAGCAATAGGCAGCCCCATTCTCAAAGAAAAGCCTGGCTCAGCATGTTCTGTGGATCAACATCAATAAGCTCTTTCTCAGCCATTACAGAGAAAACATATGCGCTTCCAAAAACATGCAGTTTGTCATTTGTTAGACAGTGATGTAGTACTAACTGTTTTTAATTCTCCCCTGCACAGCGCAATGATTCATTGCCCATCATGGTACCCCGCGATCACAAGCATGCTGTAAGTCATTTTGCATTCTATTACCATTCCATCCAAGGATATGGGTTTCTCAGTGTGATCACACAGGGCGAGGTGTGTTGACTGAACTTGTCTAACTGTGTGTCATTGCAGTGTGGATGTCAGACACACTTTAAAACGGAGCTTTTAAGGTTTGTGAAAAACGTGACTGGGTCTGAAGGAGATAAGAATACGCTGGAAAGGCTCCGGGAAAACATAAAGCATCTGCGTGTGCGCAAGGTCAGTAATACAGACTAGACATGTGTCCTCTCATGTGCACCCTCATGCATGTGGTCTTACGGGTTTCACAGGAATCCAAACCATCAACCTTTAATGTCCCAGTAGAATTCCACTGACTTGAGGTTGAGTTGAAAAATATTTGTTTACTTTTCAGGACAAACATCCGAACCCTTGCGCACCATTCAAACCATTGGATAAACCACAGGATACACCTGTATATAAATGTTCCAAACGTTACATTAATTTCATCAAGGAGTTGAATGCTAAGGACTGCTAAGATTTGATGAAATGTCTTGTCAAACAAGTAATGTATTCATTGAACATTCTGATGCCTATTTATTCAATGCAATGTCAGCTAGCACATTGCATGTGCTGCATAATAATCTATTTATTATTTATTTATTATGTCCTGCATTCAATTTATTTAAATTATGAATTAGTCAAAGTAAATGTTAACAGAATTAATCTTATTTTGTATTCAACATGTTTTCAAATAAAGTAATTTTTTATTATATCATTGTATTTGTACAAGGGGAAACAAGGAAAACATGTTTTTTATTGTAGTCTATTCATTTCTCACCAAAGACAGACATTTTTCTAGAGGCAAGATAAGAATCTCAGAATGACTAGTTTGACAAGATTGGAGACAGGACAGCTTCACGCAGAGTATATCTGTCAGACGACCATTAATACATCACATGGACAAACGTTGGGACACCTCACCATCACACCTCTGTGACTTTCTTGTCCGTCTCATTCCGAAACTACAGGTAATAACATTGAGTTGCTTCCTATCTAGTTGTATATTGATCTTAGGAAGAAGAAGTGTCCTCACATTCCTCTTGCTGTTATTTCTGACCAGGCTGTTGAAGACAGTCAAAAGTACAAGTATCTGGGGACAATAAACTCTAAGTTAACCCGTGATGTTGTTTGTGCATGGGCTCATCATTAGACACTCTTGTCAGAAGCTCCAAAGTTCTAATGTTGACTCCACTTTGATGTGATTGTGTTCTTCTTTAATTGAGTTTTGGGTCACTTTCCTTAACAAGGAACAGGGAACTCTAGTTGGAATAGTTCAAATGTGCAGTAAAATAGTAGAGGCCCAAATATAAATGACCTCCCGACTGCACAGTCAGAGCGGCAAAGGAGCACCAGTCGACCTGCTGACCCCTCACCCCCTGTTTAGGGAGTTCAGGTTGCTTCCATCTGATCACAGATATAGTATGCCAAGATGGACGACCAATAGAACTAAGAACTCATTTTGTCCCTGCTGCCATTGGCTTTTTGAATAACGTGATCTGATTCAACAAACAAAAAAAGAGCTGTGTGTGTGTGTAGATTGGTGTGTTGATTGTTGATGATGACTGTATATACTGCCGGCTCTGCAAGAAAGGGTCTCTCGGGGACAATAAAGATGATGACTTTGACCTTGGCCGTGCTTTCACATGCAGGATTGACCTGAATGAACCCTGGATGAAAGCTGGTTACAAGTGAAGGACTCTTTGTCATGGTTCCTGGTCAAGTCTAAATGAAAACTCAAAATGGACTTTTGCTCCTTTACTCACGATCATCACAATAACACGTTGTGTCAAACGTGTGTTCAGAGACGTGATTGGCCGTCACACTTCCTGCTTCATCCCTTCTGCTCCTTCTCACATCTGTAAACCTGGCTCCATGCCGGGTAGGAACACTCTATGATGTGCTGTGGTCCGTTGAACACTGTTGCCACTCTCTAGATTTGTACCACTCATGTATTTGTGGTTTTTTTCTTTTCTTTTTTACTATTTTGGCTACAAAAGCATCCGGCCCCCCCGCCGCCCACCCCTGCCATTGTTCATGTTAAATCTGTCTCAAACTAAATTGATCTGTTGGCAATGTTGTCCACAGAGCTGAGCCTCAGAGCTGAGCCTCTCCTTTAGGAGTCCCAGTGTTGAGGAGGCTAAAGAAAAAGTAATTGAAGATTTTATTTTCACAATGATGGTGGTAAGGGTGTGTGTTTACTTTATGTTCTTTGGTTTGCCTTCCGCTACACCAGGCACTGGCGTGAAAGGACAACAAAGAATAGATGGCACTTGAGAGAAAACTACAGGAAGAGTTTAGCCATCACGCAGAGATGAGAAATTAATTCCAGATTACTTTGAGAAGCACATCACTCATCTGGCACAATGTGTGGGCACTCACACAGGAAAAGGCACGCACACACTCAAACTTCCCTCTGACAGGCAGAAGACTAACACCACATGATAAAACAAGACACGATTTATAAGTAATTTAAGAGTGAAATAATCCTGAGATGTCAGAATAAGATTAAAAACATGCAGGGTCATTCCCTGGACAAGCCCTACAAATCAATTTAACAAACCGTACTGCCAAGTGCCAGTGAGTTTGACGTTTATATAAATCAATCAAACGCAAAGTAGAGTTCTTTGTAAGAGTGAGCCAAACGTTGGAGAGGACTTTTTATACAAGAACTCCCTGTGCTTGCTTGACAATCATAGAGCAGCGCTGCACGAGAGATGTCAGCTCCCGCCGAGGAAAAACAATTCCAGGTTGACAGATACCCCCCAATTCTATGTGGTTCTAGACAATTTGTCATTGGAGACAAAACTATTTTAGATGAGCTCGCTGTAACGAAAGGAGGGAAGGTGACATTGGCATGATATCCTGACAAGGATGGAGAGAGAAACTTCCCGGCACCGATGCCTTACATTGCATTGTAGATTGGCGGCTCATAATCCATCCATTTGACTGATTGATGGGCACGTGCTCATATCCTCAGGTCATCCATCATGGATGGGGGGGATGTTTTTTTTGTCACTTCTCCAGCTTCGCTCTCTCAGTTCTCGACGCTGTTCTTTCTCTCCGTTAGGTGGCCCCAGCGACCCGCTGACCATTGCAAACAAATATCGGAGATTTATCGAGACCCAGTCCCTGCTTTTCTCACTTTCCATTGTGAATTAAATACAGGTAGGCTTATTTATGCATGTATTGATTGCTAGCCTGTCCCTTCATGCATTCCCAAAGAGAGCCCAATACTAATTGATCGAGCAACAGTGATTGTGGTAGCCTATGCTGTGTAGGATGAGTGGTAGGCTATATGCGTTAGTCTCTTAGATTAAGCTAATATTATTATATTTAGCGTCTGGATGAGTTATGGTGCATTGGGCGCGCAAATGAACCGGTACTAGCTTTGCAGTACTATGCCGGTGAGTGCGCAGCAGGGACGAACGCGACACCCGTCACATGGTATCACCCTCACTTCGCTTTCTTTTGAATGGGTCAACGTCAGGAGTCGGGTGTGAAACGGGGTCGCCGGTGGTGTAGTCTAGGCTACGGTAGACGTGGCTTGGTGTTCGAGGGGACAGACGCACTTGGCGAGTATAACGCGTTAGGTAAGCGTTACGCAAAACGTCTAATCGGGCACATCAAGATAATGCATCATACAGTAATGCTAGAATAGGATGATAATTTCGCAGTGTAGCCTACTGGTAACAACTAGGGCTTACTTTCGTAGTCGTGATCCCAAAGCGTAAATTCTGCTTCTTAGCTTGTGCCACGAACTTGGATATGAACGGATATGATTTTTTTGTATTTTTGAAGACGGACTTCAAACGCCATGTCCTGATTGACAGTATCATGTGAGTAAACTAAAAATAACATATTTTCCTAACATAAGGAAGTCTATATTACTGAATGTGTGCAGATATTTTTTCAACAGAAAAGAGTAGACTGAGTGTCTCTTACATGATGATGCGTTTTTGTTTTAACTGTAAGCTACAATTGGCAAAACTCTTCAAAGAATTACTGCATGTGCACAAGTACAAAAAGGTTGGCTTAGAGAAAAAACCCTCGATAGGTGTTTGTTGAAAGAGGCAAAGCACAGGAGACAGGCACAAATGGTTTGATCATAGAATAAAATGTGTAAACAACAGTTTTGAGACAACATGGTTTTTGAGACAGAATCTTTCTCTTCCCCAGTACACTGGTGTAAGGAGATGAGCTTGGAGAGACTGGACAGCTAGTTATGGAATATCTCGTACCCTGGGATATGTTGCTTCCTCCACAGAGGGTGGAATAGGACGTTTTACATCCACTCTTTCCCTTCAGGGAACATGCACTACCGTCACCTAACCCTGCCCTACAAAACACAGGATGTCAAAACTAGAAAATGGAATCAAAGAAAATGTCTATCCCAGAGAGAGGTTGCCTTGAACACCTTGCGTTTCACCATTCATCCGGAGCTGCATGCGCACACAAGTCAGGAGAATGGTCTTCCAGCCTGATGAGGATGCTGTTATTTGATGCTTTGGTTCTGATGCAGCCTCCCTCCAAGCAATGAGGTGATTGAGCACGCCCACTATCCACTCACAACCCCCACCACCCCAACCCACCCCCACCCCACCCCACCCCACCCCACCCCCCCCCACCCCCTCCCCCAAGCTATGGATCTGATGAACTTCACCATGGTCATCGACAGTGGATTATTGGACGACGCCGCCTCCGGCCGCGTCCTCACTGGCTGTTTCCTCTCTCTGCTCATCCTCACCACGCTGCTGGGCAACACCTTGGTTTGCGTCGCCGTCACCAAGTTCCGCCACCTGCGCTCCAAGGTCACCAACTTCTTTGTGATCTCGTTGGCCGTGTCGGACCTGCTGGTGGCCATCTTGGTGATGCCGTGGAAGGCGGTGACTGAGATCGTAGGCTTCTGGCCGTTCGGCTCTTTCTGCGACACCTGGGTGGCGTTCGACATCATGTGCTCCACGGCGTCCATCTTGAACCTGTGCGTCATCAGCGTGGACCGCTACTGGGCCATCTCCAGCCCGTTCCGCTACGAGAGGAAGATGACTCCTCGAGTGGCGTTTGTGATGATCAGCGTAGCCTGGACGCTGTCCGTCCTCATCTCCTTCATCCCCGTCCAGCTCAACTGGCACAAGGCCCAGACCAAAGCCTCCATCCTGGACCCTGCCGGCTCAGTGGGCCCCCTGGGGCCCAACGGCACAGCTGAGGCCCTGGGGCCAGAGAACTGCGACTCCAGCCTCAACCGGACCTACGCCATCTCCACCTCCCTCATCAGCTTCTACATCCCCGTGGGCATCATGGTGGCCACCTACACCCAGATCTACCGCATCGCCCACCGGCAGATCCGTCGAATTTCGGCGCTGGAGCGCGCGGCGGAGAGCGCCAAGAACCGCCACGACAGCATGGGCGGAGACTCCAGCGTGGGCGAGTCGGAGAGCTCCTTCAAGATGACGTTCAAGCGCGAGACCAAGGTCCTGAAGACGCTGTCGGTCATCATGGGAGTGTTCGTGTGCTGCTGGCTGCCCTTCTTCATCCTCAACTGCATGGTGCCCTTCTGCGAGCCGTCGCCCTCCGGCCACGGGGGGTCCTTCCCTTGCATCAGCCCCACCACCTTCAACGTGTTCGTGTGGTGCGGCTGGGCCAACTCCTCCCTCAACCCCATCATCTATGCCTTCAACGCCGACTTCAGAAAGGCCTTCTCCATCCTCCTTGGCTGCCACAGGCTGTGTCCGGGAGTGCACGGCCTTGAGACGGCCAGTCTGAACAAGAACTGAGTCGGCGCTTCAGCCTCGGCGCACAAGGTTGTATTGTTGTCACTCCCCCCCGGGGGGCCCCACGGTGGAACTTGATCACGCCGTATTTTGTCAATGTGGTCAGTGGGGGTTGGGGGAAGGGTACTTCCAAAAGCAGTGGCATCCACATGCCGGCACTGTGGCCCCTTGCCACTGCCGATGATGTGATGGGAGAGAGGCGAGAGCTGTTCTCAGCTGGGATGAGACGCTGCGTAGGGAAGGGAGGATGTGCGATTTAAGATTAAGGCTGCTGTGAGTAGGATTGCGGGGAACAGTGCTGATATGCCTCTGGGACACGATAATCCAGAGACTGGGCAGAATACTCCTAGACTGTAGGACACTACTTCAGCTCAGAAGCCAAACACACACACGCAGTCATACACACATATATACACACACACACACACACACACATACACTCACAACCACAGGCTGTGTAGTTACAACCAACTCTATATTATCTCAAATGTCATTACAGGGTCAAGTGAAACCAAATCACATTTATATGCTGTACAGTTGAACATGTAAATGAATCCACAAGTGACCTAAAACCTGCTGTATCAAAGCTAGAATGATTGCAGACTGTCCGATGGAGATTTCATTTCAGATCTGGCATTGCATTGTGGGTCCACAGAATGTTGAAATAGAGGACACTTTACTCTGGCAGAGGATGTCGAAAAAAGATTCTGCGTTTTTTCTCACAAACTTCAATCTGGAGTGCGTTTTGCCATTGATTTTGCTTGCTATCTTCTCATCCATGGCTGCATGGGAACATGTTGCTGGAACCATAATAACAGCAGTACCTCATGAATTGCTTACTGGAATTTGATTCATTTCATTTAGATGGCTAGTAGTTTTTGTTTTGTTTTTTGGGGGGGGGGAATACCCGTCTGTTTGTACAGTGTTGTCCCGTTGTTGGTCTGCCACAAGACCAGGTGGCCTGCTAGCAGCTCATACTGTAAAGACACTCATACAAGACGCGCGAAGCTGCTTTAAAAAAACCCCACAGATGTACACAATGGAATTCACATCCTCCGGAGTTTATGATTATGAAAGGAAATTGCTGTGAGCTGGGAAAGACAGAACGATGTGTTAGAATTGTGATTATGTTTTGCACTCGTTTTTTTTTAATCTCTTCTCTTGCAAAAGCCAAACAAATTCAGTATTCATATAGAACAGAAAAAACAACTCCCAGTAATATTTAGACTTTGATTGTTCACCCTCAGTGATGACTACAGTGTTCGTAGTGTTCCCCTACCTCAACATTTAATGACTGCGTCTTGATTCATAAACAGCTTTAAGGTCAAATGTCCCAGTGGAACATGCTTAAGGGAATGTCATGTGGTATGTAGCCAACCATCCAACGTAATGTGCAATATCCATTCTCACTTTTTATACGCCGACAAGGTGATCTGTAGACCTTGAACACGCAGTAGCTGTACAGTTACAGTGGAAATACAGTGATAGTCAAGTGTCTGCCTCACAGTCAAAATGTATCTGTGCCACGCCTGAATAAAATCATTTTCTGTTGATTTTCATGACGTTGTCTTTCGGGTATGTGTGTCCTCAGTCATACAGTGTGCAGACATCCTTTCCGATGAACTCAGACAGTTAAATCTCACCGAAGCTCATTTAATACCACAGGACATATTAAACTCCCCCCTTTAAGGGAGCATTGTGCTCAAAGCCTTCTTCCGACACAGCTGGGATTTGGGGTGTAGTACGGAGGGGCTGTGTGTTATCGGGACAGTGTGTTTGTGCGTGCACTCTGTGTGTGTAATCGGGACAGTGTGGTTTGTGTGTGCACTCTGTGTGTGTAATCAGGGACAGTGTGTTTGTGCGTGCACTCTGTGTGTGTAATCAGGACAGTGTGTTTGTGCGTGCACTCCTTCAAGTTTCATCCGTTTTGGAGCTCTGTGCCCTGTGAGGCTACGCTGTTGTTAACACAGCTAATAAGCTGGACCCGGAGACGGCCCGCCGCAGACGGAAGCGTTTGTCTATCCTCGCTGCCGTCTGGAAGTCCAGACGTTTAAGACGATACGGGAGTTCAGGCGTGTCATACCGAAGGATCTTCCCCAAAGCTGGGAGATTTCCGTGGATGATCCTCGGGTTCATTAGTTGCTTGTATCAAACATGTTGTCCCAGACGCAGAGGAGGGAGGAGAGACCGGGGAGGAGAGACCGGATCCCAGGTCTGTCCCTGTGTCTCTAATATGAGAGAGGAGTCAGGGACACAATCAGGTAATCATCATCTTGCTCACACTGATGATGGCTGACAACTCTCTGGGTTTGTTAGAATCATGACTTTGTTTTACGAAAGTGGAATCCAGAGATGTGCGCTCACACACACAGCACACACACACACACACACACACACACACACACACACACACACACACACACCACACATACACAGACAGAGCTGCAGTCTGTGTGTGTTCCTGCAGCTCAAGACTGTCCTTGCCTCAGCCAAAGCTCCCCAAGCGTGCCACAGGAAGAGAACGACAATTAATTTGGCTGACATCGTTCAGAGAGATGGCTGAGGTCCACGGCAGCAGCAGCTAGCGTCGCTCCTCCATCACCGGGTCCGACGCTGAAGCTCTGAACTCCCAATGTCACCCTGCCTCTTCACTGCAACTCCATCCGACCTGTCCCAAATCTTCCACTCTTCCTCCACTCCCTCTCTTGTTCCTCATCGTTTCGGTCTGTCTGTCTGTCTCTCCGCCAGGCTGTGATTCGTTCTCTTTCTCTCTCCCCACCCCGTCGCACCTTTCCCTCTATCTGTCCCCGTAGCTTTCTCTATCCCTATCTCTCTCTTCCGTCTCCCTCTCTCAACCCCCGATGGGACTCTCTCTCCAAGCAGGGGTTGTCTTTTCAGATCAGTGCATCGGAAAAGGGAAGTTAGATGTGACAACTCAGATGATGTTAATGACTGGCCCGAGGGAACGGATTTTCGTTTTCCTGTATGTGTGTGTGCGTGGGACCGTGCGCATGTGTGTCTGTGCGCGCGTGTTGTAGAACGAGAGACGGAGAGCGATGGCAAGAGTAAGAAGAGGGTACTAGTGAAAAGAGAAATGGCCTTACATAAGCAGTCAGTGACTTGTACTCGTGTACTCGCGTAACAACTTTGATGTCATAGGAGGGCACTGGACTGAACCTAAAAGCCAGTCGAAGGGGGAACCACAGGTATGGAGGGTACGCTACAGTGACAGCAGCCACAGTCTGGTATCTGTGAGTTTAAAGCTGAAATACGTATCAATAAAAACTATACGTGACAGACAGACATGCAAGGCTGACAATGCAGAAAGACACACTAGACGACCAGACAGACAGGCAGACAGACAGACAGACAGACAGACAGGCAGGCATGCATGTGGATGGGGAGACAGACAGACAGACATACAGACACACACACACAGACAGACAGAGAGAGACACAGACAGACAGAGAGGCAGGCAGGGAGACAGGTGAACACACAGACAGGCAGACACACAAGCAGACAGACAGAGAGAGAGACAGACAGACAGAGAGGCAGGCAGGGAGACAGGTGAACACACAGACAGGCAGACACACAAGCAGACAGACAGAGAGAGAGACAGACAGAGAGGCACGCAGGGAGACAGGTGAACACACAGACAGGCAGACACGTGAGGAGAGGTGAGATGTATTGACATCACCAGAGCAGCTCTCTCTTCAGACGCGGCTTTGTAAGGCTCTCTGGGTATTAAAATGCAATTAAAGAGCTTGCATTAATCTAAGTTAGTCACTGTTTAATATGTATTATTCACTACTGGCAGAGCTATCATAATTGCGTTGGAGCTAATGCATTTTTAATGTCTCAAACGACAGTGATATTAGGATGGAGAGTATGCATATGGTATCGACTCCCGCCAAGGAGTCAATCCATACTGAAAGGCCACACAAACACACACACACACAGGTGTAGGTGGCTCGTGAATAACTGTGCGTTTGCTGTTCTCCGTCTAATCGCTGTGAGGAGAAGAACAGGCTGTCAGGATCTCTCTCCACCCAACCAGCCAGTACTGCACCGCCACTGAATTATATTGACACTTTTTGTAGTCTCTTTTTGTTCGAAATGAGTACTCAGGCAGTCTTTGAAAAAAGGAACTGGTTGCTAATTGATTTTTTCTTAAATAAATAAAGTAAGCAAATCAAGCGAGTAATATTTCTCTCTTGATCTCTCTCTCCAGCTTTGGAGATGATTTCAGATTAGATATGCGATGTGTCTGCCAGCTGAACCTGATGTCATGGAACTGGAGTGGATGCCGCTGAGATGTTAAGATAGACTGGTATTGCTAGAAGGTTGGTGATGGAGAAATGTTTGTCACCCCTTTACACTTCGCTTTCTCTCTCTCTTTCTCTCTCATTGGCTCTCTCTCTCTCTGTGTCTCTTTCTCTGTCTCTCTCTATCTGGCTCTCGCTCTCTCTGGCTTCTCTCTGTCTCCATCTCTGTTGCTGCTATGGTGACCCCAGCTGCAGGCTTGCCCGCTTTGCCAGGCTTCCATCAGACCGGGTGAAGCAGGACGGGCCGCAGTGTCCCAGTGGCTCTGCCCTGAGGATGGAGGAAGGGACGGGAGGATAGAGGAGACGAGAGAGGAATGAAACAGAAATATACTATCAAGGGAAAGACATAGAAAGAGAGAAGGGGTGTGTGTTTGTGTGAGGAGGGGGAATGCACTGCAGTGCCACATGTCGGTTAAAGCAACAGGCCCCACTTACCACAAAGACCAGAGCGGATGTCACCCCAACTTCCTCATTAATCCGCTCCCTCAATCCTCATGACCGTCCCGCCCCCCCGATACCCCCCGCCCCCCGTCTCCTCCCCTCGCCCCCCGTCCCCGTCCCCTCCCCGTATCATCCTTCCATCCCTTCTCTTTTCTCACACTGTCACTCGCCTGCCGAGTCTCAGTTCTCCTTTCCTCTTCCTCTCAGCTATGTCCTTCTCTGTCCTTCTCTCTTTCTTCTGCGCTCGCCCTAACCATTTCTGGATTCTCTGTGTCTTTTTCAGTTCTTCTTCCTTCATCTCGTTTCATCCACCAGTTTCCCCCCCCGCTTAGTTTCCTCATTCTGTCGTCTTTAACGGCATCGGCTGACACTTGCTTTGATATGGATTTTAAGAGAGAGAGAGAAAGAAAGAAAGAAGGCAGAAGAAAGAGAGAGAATATAAAAGGAGAGAGAGAGAGCCATGGGGGGGAGGGGGGGAAGGGGGGAGAATGAAAGAGATCTCCGTCTGTGTGATAGAGATTTGTGGAAATCTGTGGTGCTGTGAACGAGACAGTCATGACCAAGATGTTGACCTCGGTTCCCAAAGATGACAGATGCTAATGACTTGACCTGAATACACCCCTCCCCCCCACTCCAGACCAGCCTCATCCCCCAAGACCATACAGACGTATGTGATGTATTGGCCGCATAATTGCTCATATCGGCCTCATCTCTGGCCTATTAAACCGTGTCATTGAGGCAGAATAAAAACCCTTGTTGGACACCATTATCATTTGTAGCACGTTAAATCGACACAAAGCCAAGTCGATGAATACAATGAATAGCAAAACGTTGTGCAAATGAGAGAGGGGCCGATAAATTAAAGCGTATCCAGTCACGTGCCCAAGCACTCCAGGAGTATCTGAAGGACAGTTAGACAGAAGGGCAGTCTGGCAGTGACAGGTCTAAAGTGGAGGTAATGCTAATGATGCTAGCGCTAATGTCCTATGCCCCCTACGTCCCCACCCCACCTCCCCACGGATGAATGGTGATCAGTTGGGCCTCAGATGAAAAGGGATGTGTCTGTTCTAGTCCTTCACATCAGCAGCGGAAGTGATTAAACCTTCCCCAGGTAGGGACAGGTTGAGACTGAAATCCACTGACAGACAGACAGACTGAACCAACTGGCCAACGACAGACAAGCAGACAGATGGACAGAAAGAGAGAAGCATGCTATCCAAATAGGAGCTCTTTTCTCAAGGTGTGCCTTCTACGAGGGAGGAGGGAAACAGCGTCCCCCTGGGGACTGGCCAGCACAGATCAGTCCTGCTGAAGGTGACTGTGATACAGGAAGCTACTCACTGTCTGATGATCAATAGCAAGGAGAGAACGAAGGAAGGGGGGGGGAGAGAGAAAGCAGGCAGGAAAGAAGGAAGGAAGGTAGGAAGGTAGGAAGGTAGGAAGGTAGGAAGGTAGGAAGGTAGGAAGGTAGGAAGGTAGGAAGGTAGGAAGGTAGGAAGGTAGGAAGGTAGGAAGGTAGGAAGGTAGGAAGGTACTGAGGAAGAAATGTTTGGAAGGAAAGAATGACGGAAGGACGGACGGCCCAGGACGGAAGGAAGGAAGGACAGGAATGGAAGGATGACAGGAAGGAAGGCCCATGCCGGCCGGATGACGGCAGGAAACGCCTGACGTCCGTCCTGAAGGCCGGAAGTCCTTACGACGGACATGATGCTGATAGCTGGATGGATGGATGCAGCAATCCTTTGAAACCGGCTTATGTTGACTCTGGGGAGGATGAAGCCCTGACATGTGGCCACCTTGTTGCATGAATCATCGCTGTCACTCATGGTAACCCCAGAGACGGAGAGACACAGAGAGAATTTGACACTAGTGTAGACAGGGAGGGGGGAGAGAGAGAAAGAGAGAGATAGGCAGGAAAAAGACTGAAAGAGAGGAAGAGATAGAGTGGAAAACAGAGGGGGAGATAGACAGGGGAGAAAAGAGGAAGAGAGAGGTCCACAAAAAAAGATTTGATGGAAGGAGGGAGAGATGGAGAGGCAGGGAGACTGACACAGACAGCAAACAAACTGGAATAAACCATCGTCTCGTTCAACAGTCTCGTTCCTAGAGACAACCTCTCTTTAGATGGCCTCCCTCCCTTGATTTTCTCAGTGAATGTTCCTGTGACAAAAATGCATTATGGAAAGTTATTTCATGAGGTTGCCCGAAAGCAGACAACCAGGCTTTCAATTCAAGATTGTAGACTTACATATACTGTATAGGTGGCATTAAGGGCACAGGTTAGGATCGAGGCGAGCACACACAGACATGGTAATAGCATCCATTCCACAGATTCCAGAGAGAGAGAGAGAGGTCTGCCACTTGAGGTTGCCATGCTAAACGAGGGCAGAATAATTGCCAGAAGCCGTGCGTGTTTTCAGTTCTGCTCTGTGCCTCTGAACAGGAGCCTACCGGAGCGGCAGGAGATGCTGTCTAGCTTCAGAACCTCTCCTGCTCTCTCTCTCTCTCTCTCTCCTGCTCTCTCTCTCTCTCTCTGTCCTCTCTCTCTCTCTCTCCTCTCTCTCTCTCTCCTGCTCTCTCTCTCTCCTGTTCTCTCTATCTCTCTCCTGATCTCTCTCTCTCTCTCTCTCATGCTCTCTCTCTGTCTCTCTCTCTCTCTCTCTCTCTCCTTCTCTCCCTCTCCTGTTTTCCTCCCTCTCGTCCTGCTCTCTCTCCTCTCTCTTTCCTGCTCTCTCTCTGTCCTCCCTCCTCTCTCCCTTTCTTTTCTCCCTGTCTCCCTCTCTCTCAGTTCTAGTTCCACCACTCCGACAAGCTAAACAAACAGCCAGTATGCCTTGGAGGGGACAGAAGGCGAGAGTAGGGAGACAGAGAGAGAGACAGGGAGAGAGAGAAGGAGAGAGAGAGAGAGGTGTGGCGGTGGCGAGAGAGAGAGAGAGAGCGAGAGAGCTCAGAGAGATAGAGAGAGCGAGCTAAGAGATAGAGAGAGAGAGATCGTAGATAGAGAGTAGAGCTACGATAGGAAAGCTATGCTAGAGCAACGTTGTGTGGGCAGTACGAGACAGTGAGGGGAGCAGCTTTGATGGACTGGGAATAGAAGCAGCCCCAAACATTCATCAGAGCTGTTGATGCTGGTGTGTCCGGGCAAATCCTGGATTCCATGAGAGACTTGGCGGCAGGCGGGAGACGAGGAGCTATTTCTGGAGCAAGGGCAGAAAGTCCTGCCTGACAGAAGCTCAGTGGGAGCCTGTGACCCTTTGAAGGAGAACAGGGGTTTAGATGGGAAACACAGGACACATTGGGGCCACAGCTGGAGAGAAGAATGTGGGAATCGAGGATTTGGATTCAATACTATATCTGAACCGGTCCCTGATGTGCTCCACTCCAGTAAAGTAAACACTTCACTGTCTGCCTTCTCTGTCTCTCCCACGCCGTCATCCTGCCCCTCCTCTTTCTTCCTCCCCTCCTCACTCCTCCTTCTCATCTCCTCTCCTCTATCCCTTTCCTCTCCTCCTCACTCCTCGCCTCTCCTCCTGCCCTCCCCTCCCTCCCCACCCTCTCCTTTCCCCCTTCTCCTCTCCCCTCCTCTCTCCTTTTCTTGGCCTTCTTAAATTAGAATGGATCACAACGCCACGGAGAGAGAACAACATGAGTGACGTCTGACGAGAACGTGCTCGCACCTGTCAGCTCGTTTCAGATCGGGAGAGAGCGCCTAAACGAGATAAGAAAACGAAGACGCGGCGTCAACGAGACGCAAGCCGAAAGAGCCACCGCGCAGGTTCAAAGCCCTAATAAACGAACGCTGTCACAATACTTACATCTTGGTGACAAAATAGTATGACTCAGCTCGTTTGCCACATACACACACACACACACACACACACACACACACCTCCCTAAAAAGCGGTGGTCGTTGACCAAGTGTTTAGTGTGTCGTCCTAACTTGTCACGACCTGTTACCTCACGTGTTATTCTGGCACCGGCTCTATCTAATGGCGGTGTGAGTCATGTGACACAGCGCATCACGTCAAGAGACCCCGAACTCCATCCAGCGGGCTGATGGGGAACCAGCCAAGCGGGGGACACTCAGTCTGCCTCTGGCACGGTAGAGGGCCTCGCCCCTCCCCTTCCCACCCGCCCCCAACCCCACCCCCCCTCTGCCAGTGGCAGCGAGGCGTGGCTTAGTGGCAGACACACGATTGATCAAACCCTGCCCCCTTGCACTTACCACACACACACACACACACACAGAACCATTTGTTAATTACACTTCATCTTGGAGGAGTCGTTCAACAGTCCATCACAGTGCTACCACACTGAACAGACGGCGTCTGTTTGGGCTGTGTTGATGGTGCAGTATCTGTCCGGCCGTGCAGAAGCCTCTTCCACGTCACACACACACGCACAAACACAAACACACACACACATACACACACACACACACACATGCTCACAGAGCTCACATAGCCGGAAGGCGATGCGCACCGGATCCCGAATGTTAAAACAAATTCCCCACTCCCACCTCCCAGAGGATCCTGCATCACTTAGATCTGACACTCCACAACACACACACACACACACACACACATCTACAGCCCCACCCCACAACCCCACCCCCATTGGCCAGCGCACCCCCCAAAAAATCCTTTCACACACACACACACACACACACACACACACACTCATTCCTAAACACGATGTCTTGTAAGGGCTGCTGTTCCGCAGGCAGAGACGTAACAGTGGGGGGGTGAGGGGGGGGTGGAGAGAGAGGAGGGGAGAGGCTCACCCAGCAGCTTGTTAATCCAGGGCGTTCATGCTCCGTGTTCATCTGACGACCCCATTCATCCCTAATGCAGCGTGTGATAAACTCCCAGGCTTTCGCTAAATCATATGCTTAGCAGTTTACACCCAGAGACACACTCGCACACACACACATGCACATGCACACTATTGCGTTTGTTGACGTGTAATTGCAGGAAGTGTGCCCACGAAAGACTGCCGACCAGCATTGGGATCGCTCCAAATGCGGCAGGCCTATTAATTTGGAAAAACATCCAACCACTAATCTTTTGAATCGGAATATGTGAACAACGTGTGATTAAGCCACTTAGAAAGCATTCGATTAAAATGCAATCGTTTCTCATTACTGCTTCCGACAAGCTCTTTGAGACTCGGTCCCCTGTTGCTTATCGACACCTAGGCATGCCAGAAGCCTTTCTTCTTCTTCTGGCCTGTGTATCTGTGTGTGTGTGTGTCTGTGTGTGTAGGGATTTGGGTGCTGGCCAAGGGGGGTGGGGGGTCTGTGGATGTATTATAGTGTATGTGTGTGTGCGCGTGCATGCGTGTGTGTGTATGTGTGTATGTATATGTGTGTGTGCGTGCTATTCAAAAGGAAACCGCAAGGCAAGGCCTGCCTCCGTACAATGGATCCCAAGAGGGAGATCGATGAGTCATGTGATCTCAGGAGACAACAGCGGACGCTGCGGACGCGAGCGGACATCCAGGACGGACACGCCGGCACGCCCAGAGAGACTCCGCCGAGAGAGACGCCACCTACAGGTCAACGCGCGGAGCCGCGTGACGCTAATTCATTTGACGTTGACACGTCCCCTCCAGCTGAGATCTTCGAACAAGCCAACAAGGTCCTTCATCTTGAAGGTAGCCCATTCGGCTGCCCTCGCACCTATGTTCACACACACACACTCACACACACACACACACACACGCATACACAGTCGTATGAAAAGGGTTACGCGTTAGTAGAGTATATATCACTGCATGTTTGCTTTCCCATGCAAGACCGAGGCCGCCCTGAGCCATAAAGAAGTCACGTGATTTCATTTCATGCTCTGTCAGGTTTCGCAGGTTCAAGACAAGGCTGGAGCTGAGAGAGAGGCTCTGTGCACGCGCGGACGCCACAGATAAACAGGACAGGGTCGACGACCGGCACGGAGGACCTGTCATCACGTGGGGGGGGGTGGGGGGGGGATGGGGATACTGTTTGTGTTTTATGACCCATTGGGAACATGATGAAAAATCCACGGGAGACAAAAAAGCGTAGAGAGAGAGAGATTGTGGTTGTGTGTGCGAGTGTGTGGGGGTTGGGATGGGGGGCGAGGGGGGGGGTGGTTAGGTCTGTGAGTTTCCAACGCTCTGATGCTCTGCCAGACGCCCCCCGACCCCCCGCCCACACCTCCTCAGAGCCGGACTCTTCATCTCCACCTTCATCCCACCTACACCCAAAGACAGAAAGCTTTCGCGTCTTTGTCTGCATCGCAAAATAGGTCACGGAGTTCTCCGACTGCCCGCGTCCTTTCGCCGCTGCTGTCGGAGAGCCGCGCACGCACTCACGTGCGCTTACTGTTGGTTTATTTTTAGGTCGGTGAATTTTTTATAAACGATTGCAACCTCCCGGCTAGGATCTCGCAGCCGTCCTCCACGGTGACGCGGACGAGAGGAAGGACGTTCACATGTGAACGCCGGTCGCCTGGGGTGACAGAGGGGGGAGGGGGTCCTTTAGAGGCGAGAGGCCATCGAGCGGAGCAGTGTCCCCGTCACAGACAAGCGTGAGAGATAGAAGGGAGAGAGAGATGGAGATAGAAGGGAGAGAGAGACGGAGATAGAAGGGAGAGAGAGATGGGGATAGAAGGGAGAGAGAGACGGAGATAGAAGGGAGAGAGAGATGGAGATAGAAGGGAGAGAGAGACGGAGATAGAAGGGAGAGAGAGATGGGGATAGAAGGGAGAGAGAGATGGAGATAGAAGGGAGAGAGAGATGGAGATAGAAGGGATAGAGAGATGGGGATAGAAGGGAGAGAAAGATAAAGAGAAACTAGAGAGAAAGCAGAGTGATGGAATAGAGATAGAAGAGAAAGATGGATGAGATATGGAAGAGCGATAGAGACAGAGAACATAGAGAGAGAGAGATGGTAGAGAGATAAAGGCCCTTAGCAGGCCTGGTTATCAAGTCCAACGAGATCCAATCTAACATTCTCAGACAAGACTGACAAGGCCAAACGGAACGTGTAACAAAGTGTCTGTGACTTTGTCATGTGACTCCCTCTCTCTGGGTCACGCCAGACAACTGCTGTGACGC
>CAEFZP010004714.1:25000-192500 GCA_903064625.1 Mallotus villosus | reverse complement strand
AGAGAGAGAGAGAGATGTTTGTGCGTACATGTGCCATACTCATGTGTGTTTCTGTGTTGCGTGTGAGAGTTCATTAAAGGTCTGAAGTGAGTGCGGCTCAGAACACAGAACTAGGTCTCTGCTGACATCCACCAGGATGAAAACATACGCTAACAATTAAGAGACTGTGAGACGTGTTATTTGCGGAAAATGCACAATTTTCTGCATAAATTTAAGTGTTTCCCTTCAAGTCAATCTGTCTGTGTAAATATCCATTACAACGCCTCCTCTTTGGGCCACCCTGCAGTAATCAGACTAACCAGATTAACCTTGATGTCCCCAGAACTGGGCCTTGGGCAGGACCCCTGGTACATGGGTCCAACACTAGAGTATTTTGAGTCTGCTCAACAACTGTAAACAGCTAAGTCATTTCATTTTGCGCCTGTCATGGGTGAATTTTGCCACCAAACTCCTTAATGTTCTCAATGTAGTTAGTTAAGCTGTAGTCAAAATGGTACAACCCCCGGCTTTCACACATTCTTTCATTTTTAATCACTTCAGAAGGGGTTTAAGGAGCTAAATAGCTCAGCAGATTGACTAATATGTTATGGTTCGTCACGTAATGACAGCGTTTAATTAATTTTTGTTAAGACCTCCGGCATGAAAGTCAGCGCCACGGAGGCTGCCCTCTCCACAGATTACTGCTGAACTGGGAGCAAAGACAATCTAAATAGAATTACAGTTATTAAATTAATAAACTGAATTATTCTAGTGGATAATATGTGACTACACTTTAAATGTCTCCATGTTTTTCTTTATTTTTTACAATTTGTCAAATGCAACAAGTTGAAAAACTTTTGTCCAAAACTCTCAATTATTACTTTTTCAGCAACAAAAAGCATTTTATATACTGTAACTTCTTGACATTTTATAAACTTCTACTGTATCTAAATGGACTCTTTCAGATAAAAAGCAGCTTGATACTTTTCTGTTGAAAAGCAGGAAATGCACAAATCTGATCAGAAGTTCAGATATAAACTGGCATTTAATGGTTAAGTGAAAGCAAATCAAATATTTACACTCAACAAAGGCAGATACATACTATATCACAAAATATAATAAATTACATTTATTTAAAAAATATATTGCTCTATATGGAATTTGCAAGTATACACCAATATGTGAGCATGTAATTAAGATTGATGTGAAATAGACATGAAAAGACTCCTCTTTTCATCATTCAATCCAGGTCCACAATCTACTCAAATGTTTCCAGATACATCTATGAACCCTGTTCATTTCAATGTATACAATATAACAACACAATCTAATATTATATATAGATCTGAAGGCTTAGCATGTATTGACCTTTAATTCCACTCGGAGCAACTTACATCGTACACACTGTGAA
Source organism: Mallotus villosus (assembly GCA_903064625.1). Classification (NCBI taxonomy): domain Eukaryota; kingdom Metazoa; phylum Chordata; class Actinopteri; order Osmeriformes; family Salangidae; genus Mallotus; species Mallotus villosus. The sequence goes on along the minus strand of CAEFZP010004714.1, from coordinate 191,110 downwards.
AACGCTGAAAATCAATCAAATATACCATAAAACAAATCTTGTATTTTATTAATTGGATACAGAGAGAAATCAATATCCCTCTCAAATTAAATTAGTGTTTAGAATGCATTAGACTTTGTTGGTAGGTATTCTGCAATAAATGTCCTGGGTTGTAACTATGCAAAAGTTGGAAAAAGAAACAGAATAAAGTGGTATGGAACACTGGACAGTCCCCTTACAAATTCAATGTTTCTTCTAGGGTTTCCACGCGAGCCCATTCATTCAGGAAACAGCTGAAGACAATGTGTGATTGGATTTCAGTAAGGTGCATCGATGCTACCCAATCAACTACATGCACGCACACACACACACACTGACACACACATACTCAAACACTCACTCTCACGCACACACACAGTCAATGGTATCCTCTCAGGCCAGGTGGAAGAGGCCGTAGCCCACAGGTGAGGCGTACAGCCCCAGGTGTGCTGCAGGTAGCAGTGGGCTGCGGCTGTAGGGGTACACTGGTCCATATAGAGAAGGGGCACCGGCCTGAAGACTTACACTGAGAGGGAAGGGTAGGGGGGGAAAACCCAGACGGATGTAACATAGGTTTGGTTCCAATGCCTGCGGCCATTTTGAGTTTCTCTACCTCTGCTTCTTGCAGTCGCTTGGCTTTGGCCCGGCGATTCTGGAACCAGATCTTCACCTGGGTCTCAGAGAGGGACAGCGAGGAGGAGAACTCGGCACGCTCTGCGATGGACAGGTACTGCTTCTGCCGGAACTTTCTCTCCAGGGCGAGAAGCTGAGAGGTGGTGAAGGGGGGTGCGGGGCTTGCGGTTGGTCTTTGTGTTTCCTCAGGGGACACGGCGTGGGGCTGAGCTGACCTGCACAGTCCAGAACAACCAACACGTCAACAAAGAGACTTTCAACAGATTGCTTTCAACAGCTTGTGGTTATTTTAAAATGTATGATTGGACTGAATATAATACAGGCATTATGAGAAAGGATCATGTTAACTCATTCCGCAGAACTATTTCCCATTCGTCAAACGAAATTATTTCATCAGACAAAAACCTATTTAATATGCCATCTTGGTCTGTTGCACATTTTATGCTGCGTAAAAACGACGAAACATCTGAACGTTTCTTATAGCTAATAGCGAGTTATCTATCATGAAAATCTATACCTATAGATACTTACGGGATGGTGGTGACAGCTTTACCCGTGACATCCAAGACGCACAATCCCCAAATACTGTCTCTGATTTGACTGGCGAGGTCGGACTGTGCGACCCTTCTAGACTGTACGACTCTTTGGAGTTAGAAGAATAGTTTCCTTCAGATGGGATTTTTCCACCCTGGTATCTCGCGACTTCTTTCTGTGGCCTTGAATCTGACATCAGAGCTTCCACGCTGAAAGGCAGAGGTGACACCTGAGCGACGCGCTCGTTCTGCTGCGGTAGTTTAGTTTGTACATCCTCATCAGCCGCAAACGCACCTTTCGTATTTAGTGGCGAACCCATGACTCTCAATGTGTATAAACTACTCTTCAAAGACAAACTGAAATGGTCAGATATGTAGAAGTAGATGCATCTCTTAAATTATGTCTGCAGAGAGCGAACAGCCTTTCAAACTGTAAAACAAGCAAGGATAGAACTTTTGCTTAGTACTGTAACTTTTGGCCAATCACAAGTGTGCCAAAACCTTTGCCTCAGAGAACCGTCTTGATTGGCTAGTGTGGTTCGGGACTCATGGGGCGGGGTCCTGAGGTTAAGGAGCCCTGTGGGACCCTATGGTGAGACCGTGCAGCCGTATAAATGCGAGGTCAGGTAAACACCTGCCTAATTTACTGCTAATTGTGCGAGGAGATGAAAATGGGCTCGAAGCCATTTCAACCTCTAAGGTTTTAAAAATATTTTGCATTCAAATGCGCGCTATACCCCAAGTCATAAAATCATAAATAGGTCTAACTGCTTCCATGGGTCTATGATAAATAGTTTATTCAATTGAAAAAGGAAATGTGTTTCATCCAATGAATGACAAGCCTCATCTAAAATGTTACATTTAGACCGAAAGCCTTGTAACAGAAAACATAGGACAGTATGTTCTCTGTCAATGGAATGCTGATGTGTAGAGTCTTTGATTGTGTTGCAAATTCCCTGCCCTTCTGTCTCCTATATGTGCCTGTGCTATTAGGCTGATTGATTGGTCTGGTCTGGCAGTGAGAGACTGTCTTAGGGCATCGATGACACCACTGATGAAAGCACTTCAGGGTGACATCTGAGGATCTGTTGTTGTGGTTCCTTATTGACACGCGCGTGCACACACACACACACACACACACACACACACACACACACACACACACACACACACACACACACACACACACACACACACACACACACAGCAATTCTAGTGCCTGCCTCTGCACCTGATTCATGTAGAAACTTGTATGACCTGACGCACACACACCACTTGAGAGAGAGAGGACTAATCACAATAGTAATCAATAAGAATGATGGCGGTTTAAAACTTCAGATCTCCCCATAGACTTCTACCCTATACACTCCATTGCGAAAGGCACTTGGAGAAGGATTATGGTTTAAGGCAGGCTTGAAAATGACTGTCATTACATTGTTATTATTAACACCTTGTAATTAGGCCTGTGGAATCCGGCTCTTTTAAGCAGGACTTAACGGTAATGATGGAAAATTGCTACCTTACTGAGGTGTGTGGCGCCCGCTGTGATTAGACTCTGTCTCAGAGACACAGACAGAGCAGGATTTGTCAGGTGACTGAATGTTTGAAGCTCTCCCGAAACACGCATAGCCTACCTGTCAAGCTGCGATAAGGCGGAAAACGACAGTAGCGGGTTATACGGCATCACCTGTCTCTTGTTCTACACGATACACTCGCTGCACATCATAAGTGCTTGAGGGCTGTGGAAATCAGGACAGCGCAACGGCCGAAATTCAGAGAAGGCTGTAGCTACGTGTGTTTGGGCCGGACACATTTTTGTTTAACAGATTGTATTAGGGTCAGTAGCTTAATTTCATCAATATTTCTTCATCACCCAGATACACGCCGTGTGTCGACACATCAAAGGCTTGATGCAACATCAAAGTTTCGCTCAGACCCCAGCTCACTTGACTCAAGGTCGAGTACTGGCTAATTGGGGGCCCTCTCTTTCTTTTCCTTTAAAAAGGCGCACGTTTGCGCACTCGCATGCACGCACACTCACACCAGTGCTTCACGATCAGGTACCGGAAAGGCTCGGCACTCAGTCTGAGAGCAGTCTCAAGAGACCACCTCTCCTCTCCCCCTGCCTCTCCTCTCCCCATGCCTCTCCTCTCCCCATCCTCACCTCTCCCCATGCCTCTCCCCATCCTCTCCCCATCCTCTCCTCTCCCCTGCCTCTCCTCTCCCCTGCCTCTCCTCTCCCCATGCCTCTCCTCCCCCATGCCTCTCCTCTCCCCTGCCTCTCCTCTCCCCTGCCTCTCCTCTCCCCATCCTCTCCTCTCCCCTGCCTCTCCTCTCCCCATGCCTCTCCTCTCCCCTGCCTCTCCTCCCCTCTCACTATTGGCCTGCCATCATTAGGCTCTTCATGAAACAGTGTGTATCACAGCATGGGCTCACCAAACACATGCAAATCAATTAGGTGACCCTGCCTCTCCCAGTTTCCTCCGCAGCAGGTCATGTTTATGATTGCTGTGAGTATGTGTCTCTGTGTGCATCATTCCGTTGGGGAGCTGTTGGAAAAAGGTGGGGCAGAGTGGAAAAACATGATCTATTATTCAACTATCTATTATTATCTAGGTAATAATTACATTTTTTAATATCCAGAGAGAAGGTAAGGATTCAGAGATGCTATTCAGCGGTGACAGAGACAGAGTGAGTGAGAGAGACGAGACAGAGACAGAGATGAGTTAGGCGGTGCAGGGAAAACAATCAGGCATCCATGATTACTTCAATATCCAGCAACGATGACAGACACTGAAGCAAGATAAAACTGCAGCACTGATGCACCCTTACCCGTAACAATGTGCGCCGCTACGACTCCATGCCACACAACAGTTCAGGACAGTCTCAAAGTCAGAGGTTGGCGGTGGGGTGGGGGTGGGGACGGGGGGGACAGGCGGCACGATGACAGAGCGTAGTCACTGTAATTTGCCACGGTGTAATCTGTCTAGTTCCCAGCCCTTGAGTGAGTCCCTATTAGTGCTGGCCTCTCCTGTCCACACTGCCCTTGCCTCCCTCTCAGAGCCTTCCCTCCGGACCCTGCATGAGTGGCAAAGCCAGACACATGCCAAGCACAGCAGGGGTCTGTCTGTGTGGAGCCGGGCAATTTCAGTCTGAACACAAACACACACACACAAACACATACTCAAAGACACACACACACACAAACACATACTCAAAGACACACACACACACACACACACACACACAAACACATACTCAAAGACACACACAGACGGACAGTCCCGTTGATGGACAGCCTCGTGGGGAGTGGTCGCTGACAGCCCCAGGTAGCCCCCACCGTCCAGCCAAAGGTCAGAGTGTCAGTGTCCCAGAGTGAGGACCGGTGGACAGCCGAGCTGCTTCGAGGTCAGCCCCCCGGTCTTCTGCCCCATTGATTAACCCAGACAGCAATTAGACCCGCTGCCTGATGTCTGTTTACCGGAGAAGACCACCGAGGCGGGCGCGTGCTAAAAGTAATCATTCCCCTCCTTTAAAACGTCACACCTTATGCACTCAGTGTCGAAACGACCCCTTCCTAGTAATGAAGTATGGATTGGTGGAAAGGCTGAGAAGACATGGGGTTTTGAGACAGGATCAGAGGCACCTCTCACCCTTCACATGCCTAATCTTAGTTCCCCTTGAAAGGCCTTTTTTAACATTGACACCGTGTTTTACACCTTTGTATCGTCAAGACGAAACGATGCAGCTCCAAACGCAGCGACTGCTGAACGAGAGGCCCTGTGTCGGCGACCCGGCGTCCAACATCATGTCCTCGTTGGCAGCCAACTGTTCATGTGACAACCCCCAATCTGGGCTGTCAAAGCTTTAAGGAGGGGGGGGGTTTATAGCCTGGCTGAATCTTGTCTGAGACCCCATTGTGTTCTCCCGGAGGCTGGGATCTGGAGTGGTGTCTCGAGTAATCACAAGTTTGGAGACAGGTTTTAAAGGAGCCAGCAAAGCGAAATAACTCCACTCTTAACAGACAGACCCAGCAGCCTCTCTCACTGCACGGGTTTAAAGACTTCGAGAGACAGTAGGAGTCTCAAGATCCCGTTTTCCCATTTGGAAACTGTTGAAAGAAAAGGGGACTAAAGGTGAACATCGAGAGAGCCCGTGTTTAAGTACAGCTCAGGAACTCAAATAAGAGTGAAAGACGTGAAGAGGAGACTTCTTTCCCAAAGTGCTGGAGAAGTTTGACTGGGAAGAACCCGTTCTGGGTCATTTGGGTCACACAGTGACATACATGCTTTGGGATGAATTCCCCTGCTATAACGATTAACTTCCACCACTCCCAAAAGGCAATTAGCTAGATGGACCACAGTGAATAAACACTCTGTAGAGGGACTACATTTTTTGGGGATTTACAGTACCACTCATCACACTGAACGAAGTACATTGTATGTGTGTGTGTGTGTGTGTATCGGACTCCACTGTGCGTGTTACTTTGCTTAAAGGCTTGCGTGTGCTTGGTTGCTCTTGGTCCTCTCTTTCCAATCTTCAACTCGTGAAGGAATCGACTGTGTTCTCGTTTTGCGCGAATCCTTTCCCCCGAGTTTGCCCGGTGGCACGGTTTATCAAACTGAACCCAGGAGTCCGGAGGGGGAGGCCAGAGACACGCCCGCGGCTTCATGTTGTCAACAAAATCAGACACAAGTTCCCGGACGTGAAAACATGAATTCCCAATAAGCATTTTCAAAGCAATTACTGTGTTTGGACAAACGTAGAGTGTAATGGGCTGTGCAGCGCAAAGCCTTTGAGTCATTTGCTTATTTTGATATGCTGCTTGTCTTAAAACACTGGCTATGAAAACCAGCTAGGAGTTTGGGTGGACCGAGAGGGAACAAGCTACAATTTGGATGGTAATTATCTCATGGAAGAGTTGAGTCGGTCGGATGTGCTCGCTCCTGATTGGGTGTGGAGAACCTCGATTTTCTTGCATTTATTGTCTTATGGTTAGCTGATTGATCTCACTGGGATTCTGCCTTAGCTTCACATACTATCATTTATGGCTCAAAGGCCATCAATAATGTACTAGACCCAAACAAAACAAATGCCTTGATTGATGAAAGCGTTTAAAGTTCAATTCCCGCCTCACCACACCAAATTGCAGTCGTCTACATGTGTGTAATGTGTGTGTCTCCTTGAAGTACGAACTTTCCCATTTCCTTGTTGTTAAGACTCTTTAAATCTATAATTGCACATCCTTTGTATACAACTAAAGGGGTATTATAAAATAGGGTTTAGAAGCTTATGATTTCAAATATGCATTACTTCTTTGAACATTGAGCACCCAAAGCACTAGTTTGTTCTGTAATTTGTATTCATGCAGATTAATGTTCTCACAATGTGACATGTAAAAACACCCTCAGCAGACTACTGTGAAATGGAAGCAAACCATTTAACACTATTAGAGTCACCAGGGACAGGACATTAAACGTTCTTTAACTGAATGGTGAGTTGATGAGGAAACACACGTCCACACACAGTGAGTATCGAGTGACACACACACGAGAAGCAGTAACGTGTCACGCCCTACGTGCTGGTGACGGTTCAGAGAAGTGTCGGCCGTCACTCAAACAATCGTATCATTTAATATTAGTGTTACAAGTGATTTACCACAAACAACAATGTGCTCAAAAAAGTGCTCTTGGGTATGTCTCACTAAACACAGGGCTGCTGTATCTCTCTTTCCCTCACATTCACTCACACACACACACACACACACACACACACACACACACACACACACACACACACACACACACACCATCTGTCGTGCTTGAGAGAACGGCGCCTTCCGCATGGCTGTGCAGGCTGCAGTTAGGGGAGTGATTATAGTCTGCCTGTTTCCAGGTGACTCACAGGTACACACACACTCCAAACTGCTCTGAAGCACAAGGAGTTTAAGGGGGGAACTTGCACCAAAAACTAATTTGTATGCCATGTTTTGGTGTGTTTTAACAACAGAACTGTAATTTTTGACAATTGTTATGCCATTTGAAGCTAAGCTAATTACAAGGTCGGTGAGATGCTCACCATTTAAAAGAGGAAAGGCTTCGTTTTAAATGATTGAGGGCATCCAATCTTACAAATTATAGCATTTAGGATACAAAATATGGTAACAGATGTGAACGCCATTTGAAAAAGAAGATCACATGGAATACTGTTTATTAGACAAGAGTTGCATTTGACATGGCCGTTCCTATGGTCACAGACGTACACATGCATGTGCACAGACACGTCGACCAGATGAAACTGGACAGCTCAACATGACTAGTAATTCTCTTCATGACCCTCGTCCAACCAGTTCCAAAAAGTATTTAAGGTGCGCTAGGCCACAGGCCCTGTGACTAGAGAGAATCTGTCATTGATTGTGTCCTTCTGAGGAAGCAATTACTACTTTTTTGGGGGGTTCGGCTCGTTTCTTATCTCCCTCTGCATCATTGTGTAATGGACCTGTAATAGAATTCTCCTCTTGTACCTCTGAAGGTCTTCAAGAGGTGTGAGCACTTCGTTACTGCATGTCTCAACTCACAGGCCCTGGAATGACTAAGGCCATGAACATAATTACAGACTAATCTCGAGCTGGCATCTGCATCAAACACACCCGATAGAAGCACCCCGTGGTTAACACACATGCAGGAGGACAGGATTCTTGTTATTGTTACCGTATCTCTAAAGGTTACACTTAAATATTATTAGGTGACCTAAATCTTCACGTCGTCTTAATTCAAGTGGATTCCTCGTGTTTTGACGTCATCGTTAGCGTCCAGGAAGCCCCGAGCTCCTTTTCAAGTGTTCAGATGCACAGTACTGATGAACAGTAAGATGAGTTGTTAAAACAAAGACAGTCCAGGATATGGATGGATTGTCGTCCTACGGACATGAAGATATGGCCGAGAGTCTGTGATGATGTCAGCGGAGAAACGGATAGAACCAGCGACGGCATATTTCCACGGACGAGCATCTGATTAGCACAAGGGGCCGTGTACTCAGCTGTGAAATTAGGTCTATTCAAGAAACACACCAACGCACCAGGAAACACACACACACGCATCCAATGGACAATGATTCTTGTCAAGTGTCTTGCATTGACAACCGCTTGTGCTAATAATGTAGCCTACAAAGTCTGCCATTTTAGATCTACCAGCCATGTTTTCCCTGGTGACTTGCCATTCAGTCTCCAACGAGCCTCTCCTTTCTGTTGACAGCAGTATTTTCCAGAATACCTCAAACCCTGCTAGTTTAAGAGAAGCAGTGTACAACGCCTTGGGCCCCCACATAAACAGAGCAGAGAGCCTCTTAGAAGCAGGGCTGCCATAGTCTCCCCGTCTCCATCTCTGACCACAGCTCTGATTAAAAGGCACATTTAGCTCCTAATCACCTCCTAAAAAGCCATTAAATCCACAACACTGTAATAGCAATCACAACAAAATTGCTTGTTTATTGGTTTCATAAACCACTAAAAGCTGCAGAGGAGCTCAGACTTTGACAATAAGGAAGTGATCGTTTATCATGTGATGCAGCCTGTTGTGGAGAGTTAAAGGACTTTGCTTTCTTATGCCATCAAGAAACAACCTACACGGAGCCTACACTGAAAGCAGTGAGCTCCATCAATCAAAACATTATAAAAAACTGACGACAAATTACCAAAGTAAATTGTGCATGGTTCAACAGCAATTATTTTGAATCTTTACCACATGTTGGCATGTAGTTGTAAATTTGCTAATAAATAGCTCAGATAAGGAAGCATAAGCCACAAGGAACATACTAACTTGTGTATACGTGTGAAGTATATACGTGTATGTGTGTTTTGCATCCATATATGTGTGTGTGTGTGTGTGCTTGTGTGATGTGACATCCCAGGAGAGATCCTTCCCAGCTCTCCCGGCCCCAGGGACAGCAGGGCGAGTCGCCTCATGGCCAGGTCACGGACGGACACTTTAAACTGTGTTCTTGCTCCACACTCAGCAAACTAAAAGTTTGTCCGACGGGGCTCTCAGAGGGGAAGAAAGGCTGGAGCCAGAGGGAGGATGTCTCAAGAGAGAGAGGGGGGAGAGAGACAGTCGTCGACACAAACACGCCTGGCCGATAACTTAAAGAACAGTTCTGAGGTGCAGCTTACGTACGGGGGAGAGATGTCAACCTGGGGGAGGAGGCTTCTCGGAAGATTGGTTCAATGTTACTTTTGGTTCGGTTAAAACAGCCCGTCCGCGCTGTTCACTGTTTTCTGTCTAATCCAAATGTATGCAGCTGTTTGACAGTGTTTGTGTCTTGAAACTGTGATGATAAAGTTTTAAAATACAAAACTGCCTTCGTCTTACTGCCCTCAGGGGAGTTCTGGTTGTCCCCTATTGTCTACTACTGGTGAGGAAACAGCGCTCTCTGGTGGATAAAGGATACGGAATAAGGGCCCAGAGGCCATGACCTGGTGTTTTAATTTTATATTAAACAACATTTCATTATTTACATATTGGTTCAGTGTTTTCATGAGGAAAAGGAACGTATATTTTTAAGCACCGACTCTCTATCCTTCCAAACAGACATTGTTCAGAAGATATGCAAACTATATACAATATGTTAACAATCAAGTGCTAATACAAAAGAATCCTTTGGAAACACCCCCCATTGACGAAAGGAGTAAGTGAAGACCAAGTCAAATCACAGATATAGAATGAGGCCATTGCAACACTTGAACTGGCCTTGCTGGTGACTGACTACCTCAGTGTCTCTCCAGTCTGCAGGATCTGTTCTGTGTGAGAGGCACCAGTCTCTCTCTGATGCCCTGGTTCTCCTGGAGCATGCGGGAGATGGTTCTCAGCACAGACAATCTGGCCCTGGACTGCTGTGGAGCCTGGGGCAGAAGCAGAACAGATTCTCAATGAATAATGGGGTAGGGCCTAAATGTGCACATCACATTTTATTCATTAAACAGGCACACACCTTTATCCAGTGCGACATACAAGTGCACAGCAGAATATCAAAGATCAGATGTGCAGTAGTTAACAGTAGTTCTAATCTACAGTATTTCGGTGGACGAAACGAAGTATGCTAGTAGCCACATCACAGTAACTACATCTCAGCTACCAAACTCGGAGAACAAAAAAGAGTACAATGCAACAATAGCATCTCGATTAGAGTTGCTAACGAATTTAACGTGTGTATGTGAAATAAATGACACAAACACTAGCTACAATTCTATATACGAGGAGGGAGTGTGGGGAGCCTGGAGGTAAAGGTATTTGGAGTTAATACGACTCTAGATACCCCTTCTGGTAGAAAACATAACTTACTGCTTCACTTGTTGACAATTCGTTTCTCTGTGAGAAAGTGAAGACATCTTCGTTCACTGTGTGAGGACTACCACCTGAAGAGAAGGAACATCCAAAGCCGATTTGATATGGTCACGCCACAGAAGAGCATGGCCTAACATCTTCTAGCATCAACTAGGCCTAACTACTTCTTGAAATAAGTGGGTCTAGGCTGAAGTGCCTTCACTTGCTGCAAGCGTGAAACTAGACTCGCTTCTCCTCAGAGGGAGATTTAGATTAGGCCTACCTGACATTCTGGAATTTGACAGGTTTAGTTTGCTTTGAGATGTTCCTCCGTGAATAAGTCGTTGATTTATTCGTTTGACCTCTAGAATAGGGGACTTATTGGGCTTCGATATGTCGGCCTCTTTCACTTTCTTCATTTTGATCATTGGCTTGGTGTATTTGGTCATTTTAACCTTTTTAGTTGACAGATCTAGACGCCCTTGCTTTCTCTGTTCACTGGGCAACTCGATTAAATACTCATCTGTTTGTTGTCTACCACTCTTTTGACTAGAGCTACAAGACTGAGAAGCAAACCTAGGTACATACACAGCTCTGAATTTAGCGCCTGGCATCTTGTTCTGGTTGTAAAGTGTTAGCTAGATCGGATGGTTGCCTTCGGTAACTAAGCCCAAAGAAAATAGTTGTCTTGTAGCTCGAACGTTTAGCTGGCTAACTACTAGTAACTTCTCTGTGATCTCTTCTCGCGGCTGCGAGGTCCTCGCGGGAGAAATACCCATTTTGATTTCCGTATGTTAGAACGAAGAAATGTAAACCTCACAACAGTTATGTGGCCTGTGTCCCGTGTCCAAAATAAACTACAGACAGATAGCAAAGTCCACGCCAGCAGGTGGCGGTGTGGAACAGACAGTAGTTTTAAAACCTGCTTACAGGCATTCAGCCCAAAACAGCCTAAGCCAAGAGCTGTGATATATTTCCCAAATGAATAATGTTGCTTTTGTGTTGAACAGACAATATTATGTGTCATATGTTATGCAGTAGGGCCTATACCAAATGCACTCAACATATAGGCTGCCTTTTTTTGGGCCTGTGAGGCCAACATATTGTGACTAGGCCTACTGCTTTAGGTAAAATTACAAAATATCTTGAAATCTTATGTAATTGTACTCAGTACTATGAAGCAGCTTCTGAAATGGGGTTTAACCAGTAAGCCTACCGAGGGTAAACAGTGGAGTATTATGGGCACCGTGGATTACGGTACCCACTCCATTACTATGGAGAATTCAAACACTTATAATTGCAGCAGATGGATTGTTTATAGTAGGGTACACTTGCCATTTCAGATCTTGATTGTGCTTGATGAAACTGTTGATATTAGAGGGCAAGAGGTCTGCACCAGAATCGGTTCAATATCTCTCCACTCATTAAAAACATCCACCCCTGAAACAGACTGGCACTATAAATACCTCTGACCTGATTCAGCTCATCTAGCCAGATGTGCGTGACGAGATCTCAGATAAACAATCGCAGACACACACACTCATTCCACAAACCACAAAGTACTGCTACACACTTCCTAAACACCAAAATAGATCTAGAAAGATCTACAGCTACTTTATATCACAACACACACACAGGAAAACACCAGATTTACACACTGGTTCCCTTTACAGGCATTCATAGCAGATATAGATCCTTCCCATAGAACACATTACCTCTCCTCCCACCACATCCGAGTGAGAGACACTGTGTCAATGTGTTTGTGCATGAGTGCAAGAGAAAAGAGGGAGAGAGAATAGGTGAACATGAGAAGCCTTTGGTTGTACCCGGTACAAATAACCTACACTTGTGTCTTCCTCACAGTCGTTTTATTCTTTCAACATCTCACATTACAAATACTTCAAATGTATGCATACAGTTATAAATAGTTGGCTGCAAATGATTATATGACATTAGATCTTTGTTTTACTTCAGTACTACAAACCAACTATAAAAACTGACTGTCTGTATTACATAGCATAACTTAATCAGGAGGAAAATATAAAAATGGAAACTTATAAATGTGAAATGACATAATAAAAATCAAGATGATATCTCAAGTAAAAAAAAGTTATATCAATAAATACAACCTTCCCAGCATACAATTAAAAACTATTGAAATTTTGCAATCAAGTAATACTAAACAGACATTTCAATATTATTTTCATCTGAAAAGGTGAAGCACAATACAGCAATTAGAAAAACTAGACACATCAACAAGTTTAACACATCACCCAAAAAATAGAACAAAAATCTGATCAAATGATAGTTATACATTTCAATTGAAAATATAGCAAATGCTAAATACATTATAGACCTAGTATTTACAATGTTTTCAATCACAGTAGCATGGTAGTAGCAAAATAAGTGAATAAGCACAAAACTAATGTTTAAAAATAAATTTAGGTATACATTAGTAGAAAGTATTTTTCTTCGCAGACACCAGTATGTACTATAGGAAACTGTGAGAACAGAAATGATGGTTTGCACGGTTTCTATCGTTTACATGATCTACATTGCAGAGACTGTTTCAGGAAAAGAATAAGTATTGCACATAATGGCTCGAAGTTAACTTGCAACATTAATCACATTCAAGTCTATGTCCCAAAGCATGCCACATCACAAGGGGGGGTCAAGTGGTCAAGTATCCTCAACAAGGGTCCTATAGAGTGTCCTTTACATGACAAAACTCAACCGAGTGTTCTCAATGGTGTGGCCTGCATGTACAGTATGTCTGTGGGAGAAAGGCAGACAGTGTCATGTAGAGATAGGCGATCCAAAAAGAGAGAAGGAAAGGAAACAACTTAAAAGAGGGTGAGAAATAAGAGATCTAGTGCGTTACGTTACATGAGGTCCTGCGTTAACACTAGGCCACGGTGTTTTGAATTACATCATGCGTGACAAGAACATGTGGAGTCTATAGTGGCTCCAGGGAGAATCTAAATATTTCAACACCTGTCATTCATTCGGGCAATACAAGGGAGAGGATGAACATTGACCAAAGCCAAAACGTTTACCCTATGTTATCGTTACCAACTACTATCTAGAAGCTGAATATCTGAATATATGTTCAAGACTATCAAAATGAGTTTAGAAAGGTCTCGTCATGCCTTAAGATCCTGTACTTGTCTAATAGGACAGAAGAAAGTCTGTATATGATCGGCTAATGTTAACCTTTTTTCTTTTCTTTTTTTATATCTACAGAATCACACCAATGCACCAACAATAAGATTTACCAGCACTTAAATATATAAAAAGCTAAATTGAAAATTATATTAATATCATTCATTTTTTTCTTTTAAATTAAGTTTACCATAAATGCAGATCTCTTAGTAACAAAGGTACAAAATTATTTTTCACCAAGTGAAAAAAATGAGGTATTGCAAAAGGAGTCTCCCATCTTGTGAAAAATGTGCCTAAAATGACTATTGAAAAAATATTTAGAAAAGTAGTGCATAATAAATGTATATATGTTCATGACAAAATAATCAGCTATAAAACACTGTACAAAAATCAGCAGGCCATGTATAAAATAATATCTTTATCTCTGTGACAGCAAATTCTTCAGAGTCTCCTGCTGCTACCACATCCCACCACAACGTCTATGATAGAAGCTCCAGCCATGGTGGAGAGTACAGTGGAGCACCATGAAGACAGCTCTGGGAGACTGGACCGTGCATTCCCCTTAGGTTGTACTACATTAGCATGTTAGCTTCCAGTGCTAATATCCCTGACAATATAAAGTGAGCAAATACTACTGCCAATACCTGAGCCCAGAGGGCTATGTCTTACTCAGCGGAAACCTTGGTCTACATTTCAGTTTTTTTCTCATCCTTCTTCTGCTTCTCCACACCTCTCTAACTGAAGCCACTCTACCCTTCCTATTCTGCCTGCCAGTGGAGACGGACGACTCCCAGACACCCCTCAGATCAAGATTTCCTTCTGATCATTTTACTCTTTTTTTTTAGGCCCATCTTTGGTTTTACCCCATTCTGGTTACAAAGTGTTACATTTTCAACCAAGGCCTAAAAACGCATGCCAGCAATCTAAAAAACTGCATGCCTGACTGAGGGGAGGAGATTTGTGTGTTGTGAAGTAGCCTGATGCTGTATTCTGAACGGCTTGAAGAAGGAAATCATCCACTGCCATAGTGTTTCTACCTGTTAAACCCAACCAGTTGCACTAAACCTTTGGTTAACAATATAGTTGTTCTCGAATCCTGCATGCGAAAAGTAACAAAATAAGTGCACCCTTCTTAAACACAACTTTTATAGCCACATACCATTTCAGGTGCGACACGAATCTCACTCAAATTTCATTATGTTACTCTTGACAACAAATGTAAGCAGCTTCACCAGCTAATGCGAGAAAAGAAAGTACAGTCAAGTCAGAAAACATCTATTTTCCAAATCTAATGCATCCAAGTACTCATGCACACCTTAACTTAAATTCAAAACATAAATGGGATTCACTTTTTTTTTCTTAGCATTTACTTATCTTAGAAGGCCCAATTTAAAACATGAAAATAAAAATTAAATTAAGATTTTAAGTTATTTTTCTCCAACTAAAAGTAACGAGCAAAAAGAAAAGTGCATTTATTTTCTAGACCCACCCCGACCCCCCTAACCCTACCTCATTCTGTCCACTTCCCTCCCACCCCAGCATACCGCCCCCCTCTCCCTCCCACCTCCCCTATCCCCCCCTTCCTTCTCCTCGTCATCCTCAGTTCCAGCGGAAGGAGATGTGCCGGGGCCTGTCCCCTCCCTCCTTCACCAGGGGCTTGTGGAACTCACGCCCGGCGCGGGAGTGGATGGCGGCCCAGCAGTACTCACAGTAGTACTGCAGACAGGTGACGTTGGCGCAGAAGAACGGGGCGAACTTGCCCCCGCAGCGCGTCCCCTGGCACTCGTCACACAGCTGGTCGTCCAGAACGTATGGCTTCACTTCCACCTGGACACGGTGGGGGGAGGGAGGGAGAGAGTCAAGAGAGATAGGGAGGGCTGGGGTCGAACAGCCAACTCTAGACCCGTTCTCAAACAAGAGGACATTAGATGTAACATGTAAAACTGGATAGGTGGAGAGTCTGTACCCTGTTCCTGGAGAGCTCTCCCTCCTGTGGGATTTGACTCCAACCCGAGTTAGAAATAACTCCACTGATCATATTAAACAGCCAATTATTGGAATCAGGTGCACTACATTTGGGTTGTAGCTAAAAAAAAAGGAAAACAATTTCTGGATGGTAGCTCTCTAGGAACCGAAGCTGTCCAGGACCAGGGCTGGAATCTCACTCGGGAGGACAAGCCAGGGTGCGTTTCTGTTTTTGTGAATTTATTTGGTATCCAGCTGCTTCCCCGTAGCAGGGTGATAGAGCAGGCGAAGAATACAACCGGACTCACCCGTTTGTCAATCTCCCCGTGCTGCAGCTGAACGAATCGGGCGCTGATGGCCGCGATGTAGCTCTGCTGATTGGAGAACGCCACTCTCCCCGCCCCTTTTGGATATTTCAGTTCCGGGTCGGTGTCGATCCCGGCGTAGCACACGCCCCCGTACAGACGGTCCATGATCATCGCCAGCTCCACTGGAACAGACAGTTACACATGTCTGACCTGGTTCCACAAACAGTACTAGATCACTCTTTTAAGTCCCTCAATATTTTTCAAGCTTTCATTCCCTTCCCCCTCTGTCCCTCAGGACACCATCCAGTACCTGCACGTAGAGGGCGTGGCACGCCCCCCACAAAGATGGTCTTCCTGGGGTCCAGGGGCTGAGAGCCGTCCATCACAAAGTCGCTGTCGTTCAGGTTCCAGGGCCGGATCTGAACCTGAAGGACGGCCACAGTGTAGGAAACGTGTTGAGATCTTACTCTCTGATCTTACTTCTCTCTCACCTCGCTCTCGTTTACTCCCCCCCCCCTCCACCACCACCCCCAAACTACCCATTTAACTTAACGTCTTAAATTCTGATTAAGATTAACCCTCACACAGATAAATAGAGTTGATTTTGCGTCCGCTACATGACTAGAACATGAACTTGCAGGACACACACACACACAGAACTCACAGGTTTGTCCTTGATGGTGGGGCTGGACACACAGAGGTAAAGCTTGCCATCCTCCTCAATACAGGCGTCTATCAGGGCCTGGACTGAGCTCTCGTCTTGGAACAGTAAGAAGGCATAACCTGGCCAGGAGAGAGGGGCGCTCACATCCCATTACTGTACACACACGCACGCCCATCCACTGGGTCACAAGTCTCCACTCAGCTGTGGCGTTCAATCATGGGAACTGGGATCAAACGGCGTAGAATATGAGACTCACCTTTAGGTGGGAAATAGGACTTGCTCTCCGCCTTGTGGGGCCAGTCGACAAACAGGTGTCCGAACCGGCGGAAACTGGCCGTGATCTCGTCCTCGTCGATGTCCGGGGGCAGCCCGCCCACGAACACCTTGCGGGAGTAGCGCTCCACGCGCTCCCCATTCAGGTGGGGGAAACAGTGGGCGGAGCCGAGGCCGGGCAGACCCTGGTCACCTGAGTCCTCCTCGCCGAAGGAGCGTTCGTCCTCCATGGGGAAGAGGGAGGAGTGGCCTGGAGAAACGCAAACGGACAACCGATCAGATGATTTCGTGTCTCCCGAGCCCTTTATTAGAATCTTCTAACCCCGTAGCCTAGGTGCTCGTTTCAATTCTCAGTCTACCCCGTCACTAAAAGGTGGTCGGGCAGTCTCCAGAATGTGGACAGAAGCAAGAAAGCTACATGGATGAACGAGAGGCGACAGGGATTTCATGTGGATGACGACTGAATCAACTGTGATTTAGTATGACATCAATCACGAGATAATTGTTATTTGAATGTCACCCTTCATGGCAAGCGACCCTGGCGCAAAACCCACTTGGCCCAGCAGAAAACAGGCCCCACACAAAGAGCACCTCCCAGTGGTGAACAGAGGAAGCAGCAGCCCGAAGCAGTCAGCATTTTGGGAGGTGAACAGAGGCCAAACCGTGAAGTCAGAATGAAAGCGTCTTGGCTTTGCAAATTTGCAAATGCAGTTAGGCAAAGTGAAAACGGGATAAAAACATATTGACAATAGATTTACCTCGTCGTCTGCCATAGCTCCTAGCTGCATGTAAAACAAGACAGAACACTATTCATCACACTTCTGTACAGGGCTTTGTCACAAAACTCCCCCCACCCCCCCCCCACTCACATCTACATACATAATCTTGTCGCTTGTTAAGGACAACATACCATTCATAGGTAGGGACCCGTCTCCGCCCTGGTGTGAGAAACCATAGCGACCTGTATGGGGGGTGGAGACAGGAATTCAGTTACACACAGGAGCCAGGATCCTTCCATGACGCTCAATGTCATGTTTACATATAAACGAGTGTTATCCATAAGCATCAAGAGAGATCATTTGGAAATGAATGATACAAAATGTACAGAGACGAGAATTTCGATGGTGTGAATAAACTGGTCCAAACAGATTTTTACAGATTAAAGGGCGTACTTCAAAAGACAGAACGTGACAAAACTTAACCAAAATGTATAATTCATGACAATGAGTGGAGGAGAAAGATCAAAGTGTCGGCATAGCAGGAATATAGCAGGTGTGTGTGTGTGTGTGTGTCTGTGTGTGCATATGTTCTAGAAGGCTAATCACATGCTTCCCCATTGGTTTAATACGGCAGGTGACGAGTGTTTGAATCAAAATCAAGCTGCTACCTACCTTAATACTCCAGGCAACAACAAGACATTCGTACATTCGTGTAGACGCGAGTGAGAAACCAACCTTTCAAAGAATCCTGCTCAGCCCTCATAATATCAATCAGAGAGTTCTCCAGAGAATGCATGCTGAAACCATCAAAAGATCGGGTCCTCTCCTGCTGAGAAAAGGCAGAGAGACAATTAGCCTTTGGTGTTCCGACCGAGGACACCGCCTTATACACACAGCCACAGGTGCTGGGAGATCCTCTTGACAGGTCGTCGTGGCGACAACGCAACAGTCAAACGGCTCGAGAACAAGGTGTCCCCTCCACCACCATATGGCAAACCATCACAGGGGCTCATCGCTGTTACTTGACCCAAAAACGAAACCCCTCTTAATCTATTGTTATACTATACATCTGGACCAAATATATCCACACGAGTCATCTAATTGCATTGGCTTTTAATTTCATTCGAGCAGACGGACGAGTGTAAAGCAGCCAGAACTGCCCTCGAGCGCTCTGCTGAAACTCAAGATCTTCTGATCAGGTGTGGACAAGATGGCTGCCGTCCCAAACAGACAAACGAGGATAAGATGCAGCAACTGCATCGCTTCCACCCGTGAAAGCCTCTCAGATCTGCACGCGATCGCAGGGATAAACGTATATAGGGCCCGAGAACTGGGCCAGGCTTAACTGTTTAAAAGCATAAAAAAATGTGTCCATCCCTCAAGCCTTTCGTTTAGCATACGCTCGTCCTCACTGAATGAATTTTTCATTGGCCGGTCCATCAGTGGAGCTTGCGAAAAAACAAAATGTCCGCCCGAATCCAAATCGTCTTTCACTGAACTCATGAGAGAGAGGAGGTGAGAAGAGGAAGAAAAGATGCCTTGTTGGGCATCTGACCAAGGCAAGAGAGAGCCTGGGGAGGTTATGACACAACACTGCGACGTCCCAGGGCACGCGGCTCCACCCAAACAAGGACGGCAGGAAGGCCGTGCCATAATCAGATTAGACCGTGTTCTTACTGGGTCAAATGATCTCAAAGAAAAGGCATTACCTGGACACACGCGCATACTGTATGCACGTAAAAACACACACACACAATATTCACCAATCCTATCACGTGCTCTACACAATCGATCAATTTCCTGTTGATATTGAGCATTGAGTTATACATGAAGCATGCACCATCTCGAATAATATACCTCAGTAGGGCATTTGAATTTGCAAAACAATGATCATTTTACCAAACGGTTATTTTAAACAGACTGCATGACAAGACTAGCATGACTCAGCACTAGTTTGCGCAAAGCTTACTAGGTTAGAAGATAGGGGAGCTACCCCACATGTCCTCCATTTTGTTTGCACTGCAAGCTTCCACCTTCTCCTAAGCCCCCCAGGTTTCATGCACTGCATCAGTGAACATATCCTGGCCTCACCTGGAAAGGGAAGACGCCGTCACTGCGGCCCATGCCGTCTTCCATCCAGCCCTTGTGGTTGAAGCCAGAGCTGTTACGGGGGTATTTCTGGGAGGGCACCTGGGTAAGACACATCTTGTAAGAGTCGTGGGCACTACGCTAATGCAATCGTGTCCGAATCGCGTTAACTCAGACTCTGCAATGCTATAGTCAATTACAATATGTAATCTACGCTATGTCTTGCTACGGTAATGTGGCAGAAAATCTAATCTGTGGATAACTGGGATAACTGGAGAGTCCTCGCCCCGCAGCGTGGACAACAATCGATTTACGAAAAAGGAAGATCCTGGAATAACAAGAGAACTAGTTGAAGCACACAAAAGACATGCTGCAACTTAAGTTTCTTGCACAATAGCTGTGTGATTTGGGCTTAGGAGGGTCTGCTGTCCATTTTCCAAGTGGGTAGGAATTAGGACACTCGTACCTGGTTGTTGGGGAAGGATTTCTTCAAAGGAGAGATGGAGTTCAGGGCTGTCACACCTCCATTGAGCCCCCTGCGGTACTCCCGAACCCCCTGGGAGCCTCCCCAGCCTCCATAGCCCCCGCCAGGGCTCCAGGAGGTAGAGGTGGGGGTGGAGGGGCTCTGGTAGCTCCCCCAGGGGGAAGGGGGCTTGCTCTGGGCAGGGGCGAGGTGGGGCAGCTGGGTGAACGCTCCAGAGCGGTGGGGATGAGGGGGGAAGGAGGGCTGGGCGGGGTGGGGGCTGGCCGGGGAGCGGCGGTGTTGCTGGGGCACCCCCTGGCTGTGGGGGTGATAGTGGTGGGGGTGGGGCGGGGGGGGAGGAGGGTGGTGCTGGGAGACCGGCCCGATCTGGGGCGAGAAGCTGCCTCCGCCACCAAACCCGGGCCCAGCGTGGTGGGAGAAGTTCTGGAACAGCATCGGAGGTCCGTTGGCGTTGGAGCCGCCCGCGCTGAAGAACCCTCCCACATCCTCGCCCACCACAGGGGATGGGTTGGACGGGACGGCGGGGGACCAGTTATTGAAGCTGGTCAGGGAGGAGGACGAGGAGGTGGACTGGGCACAGCTGGTTCCTATGCCCAGGGTGTCCTGGTAGTCGAAGCCCCCCAGCACGGGCGACTCCATCCTCAGCTTCTCCTTCCCACCACTGCTCTCCAGGGAGCCCTTCTCAAGAGAGCCTTCTTCGGGCAGAGCTCCATCCAGGTCCCCTAGGCCTCCTCCGGTCTCTTGCAGGCCCGGGGAGAGGGCCTGAGGCTGAGCCTGGGACTTGTCCTGCATGTCCTGGAGGTCCAGGGCTTTGGACTTGTCTGACTCAAGAATCTCATCTTGCATGTTAGTGTGCTGGGCTACGGCCGGGAACAGCCAGGCGCTGCCCCCATTAGTGGAGCCGTTGTTGACGAAGGCTGGTGGGCTGGGGGGGTTGGATGGGTGGTGGTGGGGCTGGGGCTGGAGGTGGGGAGGGATCCTTACTGGGAAAGCAGATTTATTACCACTGCTGTTCTTGACCAGGACTCCGAACCCGTAGTCCCCCATTTATAAAACCCAGTAAATCCTTGCTTGGCTTTTTGTCTTTCTAGGTCGTGTCTTCTTTTTCCTGTGGAAGGGAAGAGAGCAAGAGAGACAGACAGCACAGAAGAGGGCATTAATGCAAAAGGCTGTTACACCACAATTTGATCTGGCCTCAAAAACACAAGCCAGGCCAACTGCAATGACTTTGCTGTGGCTGCACCCTGGATGCTTGGTCTTGTGATGTAATCAATGAGATTAAATCATTGACTCGCTGAGCCACGGCAGGCCTAGATGAGATATTACACTAGCATAGCAGCAGGCCACCACGGAAAACACCCAACCTAACCTGCGTAGGCTAACAGCGAAAGCAGCAAATAGCTCAGGCTACAGTGTAGCTGACGTCTCCAAAGGTCGTTATGTGGCTAACAGCAAGCTAACAGCTGCTCCGCTACCCTACATGTGCCCCGTAAATCATATGATTGCAATGATCCATTTCAGCGTCGGTCACTGCATCTCAATAGGCGATACGTGTATGCTCGAACGCTATAGTTGGGTAAAGCACAAGCACATACCGAATATCTTCCTTTTTTCTGCAATGACCTCCTCCGACGCTACCATTTAAATAGAGGAAAATTCTGATGACGTCTCTTGTCTGTTCTGAATGTAGGGTAGTTCCCCTTATACAAGCTGCTTGGCTAGCATACTAGCCTACAGTACAAACATAGTAGCAGATTTGCAAACCATCGACCGACAATTTGACGCAGATTAGCAACAGTGAATCAGAAATGAAACAATGTACCCGTAAAGCAAGAGCGGTATACCAGCAGAATGTGCACGGATAGCAGTAGCCGCAAATGGTGTATGGCTCTTTAAACGACCTCGTCGGTTTCGTGTCCTGTATGTTCAATGTCATACAGCCTTCCACTCGTTGTCATCATCGTTTTTTAGATTTCAAAGTACGAACGTAACATTAGTGCTACTAAAGGTATAACATAAAATAGAAGTAATTGAGAATGTTTCGTTCATATACCTCTAGTTTGGTGACATGACCTTATCGTTTCTTGATGTAGCCATATTTCAGCTTTTTTCCTTTTTCTGCATTTCCCAGGGAGCCGGTGTAAATGGTCTCTTCTCTTCGATGACAGCTGGGCCAGTCGGGAAACACTTCCGTCTCATAGCCCCGCCCCGTCCATCAACCACCATCCACAAAGTGCAAGGGTTTCCCTTTCCAGTCCCGCCCACTTTTACAGATGGCTCGTATTTAATTGGATACCTCTGAGCAGACCACACCTATCTCACTCCTTTTCAATGAATGACACATGCGTTCCAGACGTTCTCCTCCCAAATAAGGATGTTTAGAAATTCATGGGAGGAGTCTTGACATATTGACATATTAAGACGGTTATCTCCCAAAGCAGTTTTCTTGAAAACATGTCGAATTATGAAATTATATAGATTTTCCTGCTCTCCTCACCCTAAAACACGTATGATCGTCGATAACTATGATGTGGCAAAATCAAAAGCCGTCTTGGTCATGTACCTTGTATTGAGTCACAGTCATGGTAAACAGTAAACAGGTGTTGGTGACATGTTTTTTTGCTGCAGAGTTGACCTCTGAAAATGAAGAGAAAGAGAGAGAGAGAGAGAGACAACTACTGCAAGCGCAAAGGCTGTTAAAGCGGTAGAGGGTGGGTGGTGAGGGGGGAGTTGAGGGGTGGTGGAGGGGACTTGGAGAAAGTCAGATTGTTATGGCATATAGCTCGAAGCTGAGCACACAGCATAGCAACTGCATAGCAATCTCATTAAAATAAGCTGCCGCTATTTTCAGCTCGTAATCGAGCTTGAAAGCTTGATTAATCTCGCCTTATCATATCTGAATGTCTCTCTCTCTCTCTCTCTCTCTCTCTCTATCTCTCTCTCTCTCCCCTCCAACACACACACTTTATGTTTCCAATGTATTTATCCCTTCTATCTGCAGCGATGTCCATAAAGCCCTTCCTAACCAAAGCTTTAGTACTGACCATGATTGTACAGTAGTGGAAATACAGTCACAGACCCATTTCACGAACTGACAGTGCTGTCACATGCATACACCCTGTGGCATCTGAACCATACGCTCTGAGAATGAAACTGTCACGCTTCTGCAGTTTGATCAAATAGATTCCCCTCACCCACCAACAGCTTGTCATTCAGCACCTCTCTTCAGATGATCTGTGCCTGCATGTCATCACTGCTACTGTGTGTACAGCCACACCCTGCCTCACTGGGCCTGCCCCAACCACACACACACACGCACCCACACGCACACATACACACACAGCCTGACGTCTACCCCCCTTCCTGGGATGCAGTTCCTGCAAGGGCAGTGGGTGTTAGCAAACAATGGACAGCCTAGGTCATGAGTTTGTCTTTTGTTCATGCAGGGCTACTGATCTGGCACGGAGGTCACTGTCTGGTCGTGCTGGTGAGCATCACAGACGTAGGACACTGTCTGACCGCACAGCACACCATCAACACAGATTCTCCAAAAATAAAATAATAAATGTTTCAAAACGTTTCTAAAACAGAAACCTCATTAGGTTTTACTGCAGATGAACTGAACAGGGTGTTCTTTATGCTCAGGCTATGGCTCTCTCCCACTCTCCTCTCTCTCTCTGCTCTGTTCTTTATGCTCAGGCTCTGTCTCTCTCCCACTCTCCTCTCTCTCTCCGCTCTCCTTTCTTCCTCCCCCCTGCCATAGGTTCTCTGCTCTCCTGCGAGAGAGTAAGGGGGTTGTAAAGCTGTTGCTGGCATCACTCGGAGACATGCTCTCTGGCACTCTCTGGACATGTGAGTCTGTGTCCTGGCCAGTGTGAAAGAGAGAGAGAGGGAGAGAGAGATGGAGGCAATGAGAGAGAGAGGGAATTAGAGAGAGAAAAAGAGAGAGGGAGGTAGGGAGGAAGGGAAAGAGAGAGGGAGAGAGAGAGAGAGGAAATGAGAGAGGGAGAGAGGGAATGAGAGAGAGAGAAAGAGAGAGGAAAGGAGAGAGAGAGGGAGAGAGAGAAAGAGGGAATGAGAGAGAGAGAATGAGAGAACGAGAGAGGGAGAGAGGGAGAGAGAGGAGAGGGAAGCTAGCCAGCTGTTGTCACCCTGCCAGCAGTTACCTTAACACATGACCAAGACAGCCTCTAACCCCATAGCCTTGGAGAGAGAGAGAGAGAGAGAGAGAGAATTAGAGAGTGTGTGAGAGGATAGGGAGAAAAGAGAGTGCTGCCTACAGAAAAACTGCTCAGTGGCAGTCCATCAAAGGGGGAGAGAGTAACCTGAGCACAACAAGCAGTGTCAGCAGTTTTCTCCCTGAGTGTGTCAATTTCAGTCCTCCCCATGGAAACAAAACCCAGCGACAGAAGTTCCATTTATAGAACAGCTTGAGTATGGTCCACTTATGTTGAACTTCACTGAAGGAAATCATCAGTATTGTTATTAGGACTTGCTATGGGGTCCAGCGCAAACATATGTGGGCCAAGACCCGGAAGCTTCTGTGCGTACTGTCACAGAAGCAGATAAGATCCAGCTACGGCTTCCTCATCCACGTCTTTAATGATTCATCCATGAAGGCCAGTCCCTCAATCATTCATATCTTAGTTAACACGGCTCCCATGAGCGGCCATCTCCAGTTTCCAACCTTAGCAGGCCCAGAGGGTCCAGATACTGCAGCTCAGCACCTGGCTGTCTGTCTGACAGTCCATGTTACCATACCAACCGCCTGGCTTGTCTGCCTGTTTGCGGCAGGCCGGCCGGCCTGTCCGTCTGGTTGTGGTTCAGCTCTCATGTTGTTTCTCTCTTTAAAATATGTTTAATATACGATCAGTGACAGCTAGAGTCACCTGATCATTAGTTGAATGTCAGTGCTGGGCTCGACGATGTTTAGAGTTACAGTGTGCCATTCATGTTGTGTTAGTTAGTAAGTAACCTAAGGCAAAGCAGTTCAGCTGCTCTGTGTGTGTGTGTGTGTCACATGATTCGATGGTTCTTGAGTGTCTCTGTTCATGCATCAGATTGCATGCATGCTGTGTGTGAGTGTATGAGTGTTTGCCTGTGTGTGTTCATGTGTGTTTGTGTGAGTGTATGCCTGTGTGTGTTCATGTGTGTTTGTGTGAGTGTATGCCTGTGTGTGTTCATGTGTGTTTGTGTGAGTGTATGCCTGTGTGTGTTCATGTGTGTGTGTGTGTGTGTGTGTGTGTGTGTGTGTATGTGCACTGAGTTACAGGGCCACACTGTCAGTGGCTCATACCAGTCCCAGCCTTCTGATCTATCTTATCTTACAGTTCCAGAAGGAGACAGGGGCAGCCGTTGGGGGGGAGGAGCAAGGGGCAACAGTGGCATGAGTGTCAGCATGTTGCTCATGCAGCCCCTGTCATCTCCCTGTGCTGTCGAATCAAACACTCCCTATCTCTTCCCTCACCTCCACTCCAAAAACACTGCTGAGTGGTGAGTACTCTGTGACACAAGCAGGCTACAATCTTTTCTGTGTTCCTTTTTTATGTGTTCTTCGGATTAGATTCAAAATCGCTTCATTGGTCCGTTTGATTCAAAACAAGACCCGCGAGTTGAATTTCAAGTCTGTTTCAAAGTTTAGAATCGACTCTTACACTTTAGTTATTAGCCAATGCGGTTTCCTGGAGTGCATTTTGACTTATTGGTGGAGTTATGTCGCCACCTAGTGCTCATTAAATGTTAAACCAAGTCCCTTCTGGAAACTAACACAGAGCCCATCCTTTTCCCACCTCTTTATTCCACAGTTTTAGATTTGTAATCAAACAATTCAAAAGGCGTTTAAAGTCCACATTCTCACATTTTAAAGGGTTCGTTTTACCTCGATACTTTGCTCTTGCTATCTCTATGATCCAGATTAATCTTGGTCTCATCTGTCCACAACACATTTTTACAGAACTCTGCTTGCTCTTTTAAACATTTCTCGGCAAACTGTGACTGGGCCAAGCTGCTTTGGGCTAAGACTTAGTTTCCATCTTGCAGTATAGCCTCTGTATTTCTGTTAATGAAGTCTTCTCAGTCATTGACACATCCACACCAGCTTCCTTAAAGAGAGTTCCTGACCTGTCGCACTGTTTTTTCTTCATTATGGTAAGAATTTACCTAATTTACTGTTCCAAACAGTAAAACTTAGGCAATATTAGGTTTTACCAGTGTCTCTTCTCATTCTACCATGTCATAATTTCTACATGTTTGAGTTTGAACCAATCGTGTCATGTTAGCGTATTTTGGGGGACGGGAAATTGTAGAGAAGCACAAGGCTGTTTGATGTGACTGTTTCATTTGGGCCCCAAATACATTAGTCTGCATAAATAAAGGCTCCTATCAGAGCACTCAGCTCTCCCTTTCTCTCCATGGTGAAACCAGGGTCACAGTTCGAAGGGTCACGCGAGCCTCGGCCTGCAAACTGTCTCCAGAAATGGCGGCCAGACAAAACCTGTTTTGAAGTCTCCTCCTCTCAAATCTCTGTCCCTGTCTAAATGTTTACGAGCGCTGTGTATACAGTGTGGGAGGGGCACCGCAGAAACACAGACTCTGCCGGCGTGCCCCAGGAACGGACGCCGACACACGCTCTCCGACGTAAACACAGCACTCCTGTGGAAGAGACGACTTCCAAGTCCTTGAAACTTTAAACACAGCCTGTATTTCACTGAGTGTCAAATGAGAGCAAGGCATCTGTTGGCATGAGGCATACCTGAGGCCAGATATCCTTCTAAGCTATAACCTGGTTCGTGACCTGATTTATGACCATAACCTTGTTCATTTCTCTTTTTTTCCTACTTTGGTTTTGCAACTGTAAATAGCCTTGAGGTCCTCCATAAACTCGCACAGAGATGCATTCAATGAGGTGAAACTTACTGATAGAGCATTTAGACATTCCTATCCTTAGTCTTACCCCACAACTAAAGCTGTCAATCACAGCCCTCTGATTGGTTAAAGTGACATGATATCAGTGGTGGATAAAGAGACAGGAAGTCCAAAACACACACACGAAAAAAAGAAATACTTTTTTATGATACCAAGATACATGGTTTGACAATTTGATTTCATTAATCCACAGAAAATCTAAGTACTGCACACATAAGTTCTGACAGGTGAGTAACAGCCGTTCCAGACAATTATTCTGCACATTTATTCTGTTGATAGATGAAAAAGCCTGTGGGAACAACTGGAGAAAGGAAATTGAGTGGAACACAGACAGAACATTCTAGAAACCAAATTGGATTTCCCCATGTGCAATAGTCCTCTAAGCCATTCAATATCGCATAACAAGAGGCACACGTCACAGCTAGGGACAGGGAGCTTAAGAGGCTGTCAATGATTCTACATTCACACAACATGGTGCTCAAAGGATGAACAGATTTCATACTTCACTGGAATCATGCTTCCTCCAAGCAGAACCGGACTGGCCAACGACATGTGCTGTTTGGGGTAGCCCCAGTCTCCTTCCAACTGAGAAAGAAGACTGACTACACGATGAAGTGAGATGCAGAGAGACAAGATAAAGAGTAAATCCCCCAAGAGCCATGGAGTGGAGCTCTCGCCCTGCCCCTCTCTCTCTCTCTCTCTCTCTCTCTCCTCTCTCTCTCTCTCTCTCTCCTCTCTCTCTCTCGTCCTCTGCATTCCCTTGGCTGTTGGACAAAGCCCAGAGGAATTCTCGAGTGGCCTTGGTAAATCTAACATTGAGTTTAACAGTGGCGGAGGCCCCGCCGCGCATGGACACAACTGGGCTCTGGAGAACGGGGGAGGGGGGGAGGGGCGTGTTCATGCCTCCCCCTCTCTGGTCAGGCTACAGGGTTCCAGTGACTAAAGGGTAATTCAAACAACTGGACATCTTTTTATAAAGGGGCCACTGCGCTGCTGCTAGTGAGCCCAGAGTGGTGCTTCTCTTCTCTGCCCTCTCCTCACCTCGGTGACAGTGACACAGTGTGGGAGGAGCTTCGTCAAAGCTGCTTTATACAGAGCCCGGCGATATAGCACATTCATAACGAGCTCCGTTACAATGTGAACATGTTAAAATGGATACATTGTCGATATCGAACCAAAACACCCACCCCGACTGAGATTCTCCACACCCTCAAATTTGAAGGACACTTCATTGGAGAAAGTTTTATGATCTTCTTTTCGTATTCACCACTATGATACAACCATTATCTCCAGTCAAATGCACAGTAAACAGTAAACTTAATAACAAGCAAAGTTTAGGCACATTGATGCATGTCATTTCACATTTGAGAAAAGATGGGGGATTCGGAGACGAAGACTAAAACCGAGACGTAACCTAGCGTTGCTCCAGACAGTGTCTTCTCTGCCTCTATGGGTTAAAAGCACAGGCAAGCAGAGACCCACAGAGAACTTACCGGAGCTTTTGTCAATGTATGTGCCAGGACTGGACTTCAAACCTGTACAGTTCGTATCTAATCATCAAGTATCTAGAATCATCTTACACATTCCCACGTTGAAAAAATAACAAATGATGTATGTTACATATCTACATACAGACGGGTGATGGGTTCAATACTGTGAAGAATACAAGAAGATAGCGCACCATATAATCGACAGTATATCAGCATTGCATATGGCGACTATATTTATACATGTTCATATAAATATAGATAGGTATATTTCTATGTACATTTTGATATTTTAACATTGCATAAAGAATGAAATAAATAATACAAATATAATCAAATCTCACCATATGTGAGATTTGAGAAATGCTATATTAGAGCCAAAATAAATCTAACACTTGAAATAACAATGATAAGAATATTATTCAACGATAGACATAGTAAAACAACACAAAACGTGGCCTACAATCTGGAGTAACAACACGAGCTACACCACGTTTACCCATTTACCCTGCAAGTTTAGCATTTGGGACTGCTGGAATGACGACAGAGGTGACGCTTCACGACAGGAAAGGTGGGCTCTGTTTCTCTTTCTGCTCAGTCTGTGTGTGTGTGTGCGTGTGGGGTGAGTGTGTGTGAGAGTATATTGCTCTGTGTGCATGAGCGTGTCTGGTGGTCATAGTGATTGGGGGTTGTGAGGCGGGGTGGTCGAGGGAGCATGTTTTCCCGCCCTTTCACCTCCGGATGTCTGTCGCCCCGGGGTCCTCCTGCTCGGCCACCAACCCCACGTCGGGGACCTGGCGTCGGGGGCTCAGAGCGCGGGAGCGGGCGTGTCCGTTGAAGACCCCCTTGACGGGCTTGTCCTTCTCGCCCTGCCGCGGCGGGCGGGGGGGCTCGGGCTCGGGGTGCGAGGGGGCGGGGCGCCGCTGGTCCGGGGAGGGGGGAGGGGGGCCGGGGGGCGAGGCGAGGGAGGTGCAGAGGCTCAGGCTGTCGCACAGCGCCCCCCAGTTCTGCTCGCACTGCAGCCGGACGCTCCGCGTCAGCGCCTCCTTGACCTCCTCGCCACAGCTCAGCAGAATGTTCACCAGCTCCACGTACGGACTACACACACACACACGCACACAAATACGTTGATTACATACAATGACATTCATCCTTTGTGTGACGACCGTTCTACCTCCATCTTTCTCGCTCCCCTGAACCCAGCGACAGTTAGAGACAAGAGGACAAGTTGAGAGGAACACAGATGGAGGCAGAAGAGAGTGACAGAGATGGAGGGGGGAGGGGGGGGAGAGCAAAAGCAAGTGGGTCTTTGAGTGAGCGGCCGGAGAGGGGGGGGGAGGGGGATGTTGAGGGTCAGAGGTTCTCCTCACCCTTTGGGAAAGAGGTCCTGGAAGTGGATCATGTCCACTATGACGTTGACGTTGTCCTTGGCGGCGGAGCAGAGGTTGTGTTTGATGTAGCACTCCTTCTGCAGCTGGAACACCATCTCCTTGATGGCCAGGCACTTGCGGCTGATGCAGCTGAACTTGTGGCGCAGGCCGTGGGCCATGCACTTCAGGGCGTCCTTGATGAAAGACTTCCCCTGCAGACGCACACACAGAACGCACCCCACCCCGTTAGGAGAGGACGGAGCTGGGGGGCGGAGGGTAGGGGACGGAGGGGAGGGGACGGAGGTGGGGGGGCGGAGGGGAGGGGACGGAGGTGGGGGGCGGAGGGGAGGGGACGGAGGGGGGGGGGCGGAGGGGAGGGGCGGAGGGGTCGGGCCTGCTCTAATCATGTCCCTCTATGACCTGAGCATGAGAGACATTTGGAGGGTCAGTCAGACTTGGCCCTGAGAGGCCGAGGCCCGAGCCTTCTGTACCCGTATGAAAGAGGAGCAGGCTGGGCACGGAGCCAGCTGGCTTGCCCTGTCCCTGGTCACCCAGGGGAAAGGGATGTGAACGCCATGAGAGGAGGACACAGACTGGGATACACTGTGAAGGTGTTCATAGAACCCACACACTAACTGTATAGATGTATTAACATGTACTGTACACTGACTGTATAGATGTATTCACATGTACTGTACACTGACTGTATAGATGTATTCACATGTACTGTACAATTACTGTATAGATGTATTCACATGTACTGTACACTGACTGTATAGATGTATTCACATGTACTGTACACTTACTGTATAGATGTATTCACATGTACTGTACACTGACAGTATAGATGTATTCACATATACTGTACACTAGCTGTATATATGTATTCACATGTACTGTACACTTACTGTATAGATGTATTCACATGTACTGTACACTGACTGTATAGATGTATTAACATGTACTGTACAATTACTGTATAGATGTATTCACATGTACTGTACACTGACTGTATAGATGTATTCACATGTACTGTACACTGACTGTATAGATGTATTCACATGTACTTTACACTGACTGTATAGATGTATTCACATGTACTGTACACTGACAGTATAGATGTATTCACATATACTGTACACTAGCTGTATATATGTATTCACATGTACTGTACACTACTGTATAGATGTATTCACATGTACTGTACACTGACTGTATAGATGTATTAACATGTACTGTACACTGACTGTATAGATGTATTCACATGTACTGTACACTAACTGTATAGATGTATCAACATGTACTGTACACTAACTGTATAGATGTATTCACATGTACTGTACACTAACTGTATAGATGTATTAACATGTACTGTACACTAACTGTATAGATGTATTCACATGTACTGTACACTAACTGTATAGATGTATTCACATGTACTGTACACACACACTGTATGTCTTACCTGGGAGTCGAATTTGCCAGCATTGTGGAGGAAGGTCATGCAGATCTCTTGCAGTCCTCGGATCTCACATGAGTTGTTCTCAAAGCACTCAAACACACCACAGCCAACATCCCCCGCACTCACTAAACAGTGCTGGATCTCAGCTGGAGAACGAGACAGGGAGAGCAAGACGAAGGTAGAGAGAGAGAGAGAAAGAGAGAGAGAGGAGAGAGAGAGAGAGAAATGTCATTTTCATGCCTCAATGTATAACAAATGCTGAATCACAGAGCGGAAGAGGTTGAGGGGGGCAGGGGGGCAGGGGGGCGGGGCACGCTTAGACATCTCCATTCCGTCACTTGTAACGAGGATGCGGCGACGACACCAGCATATGTGGGGAAGTGGGATGGTCCAATCACACAGCACAAGGCCTACAGGATATCATCCAAAAAGTATCTCCCTGCATTAACCATGCAGCACATTATCACCAGAGAAAGAGGGAACGAGAGAGAGAGAGAGAGAGAGAGAGAAAAGAGAACGAGAGAGAGAGAGAGAGAGAGAGAGAGAGAGAGAGAGAGAGAGAGAGAGAGAGAGAGAGAGAGAGAGAGAGAGAAAGGAAGTGGGTTTAGAGCGAGACAGCAAGCGAAGAACTTCGAAGACAGAGATTACAGTGTCACTCTGACTGCGTCAAAACCCTCTCCTGCACTGCCTGCTGTGGAGATGGGATGGTGCATTGCAGATACAGCTTTGACTACATGTGGAGGAGAGGCACCCTCGGGGGTTCCTCCATGGTCTGTGGAGGAGTGTCCATCAACAAGTGTCTGTTGGCATGGTGGTGTAACGTGTGTGTGTGTGTGTGTGTGTGTGTGTTAAGGGTTGCATAGGATTTAAAAAAAAGGTTAGACATGTCCACTGCATATCTATTCTCTATCAACGTACAACACACATTCTCCCCGTATGCACTGTTAAGCTGGTAAGCCTTTTCAGAAGCAGAGAGAGTGGAGGTGATTGAGCCAGTGGTCATTTCACTTAAGTGAGAGAGGTGTGGAAGTCAGACCGAGGCTGTACAGGGCTGAGGACAGTCCCCTGGCTGAGGACAGTCCCCTGGGTGAGGACAGTCCCCTGGCTGAGGACAGTCCCCTGGCTGAGGACAGTCCCCTGGGTGAGGACAGTCCCCTGGCTGAGGACAGTCCCCTGGCTGAGGACAGTCCCCTGGGTGAGGACAGTCCCCTGGCTGAGGACAGTCCCCTGGGTGAGGACAGTCCCCTGGCTGAGGACAGTCCCCTGGGTGAGGACAGTCCCCTGGGTTTCTGAGGACAGTCCCCTGGCTGAGGACAGTCCCCTGGGTTTCTGAGGACAGTCCCCTGGGTGAGGACAGTCCCCTGGCTGAAGACAGTCCCCTGGGTGAGGACAGTCCCCTGGCTGAGGACAGTCCCCTGGGTGAGGACAGTCCCCTGGGTTTCTGAGGACAGTCCCCTGGGTGAGCACAGTCCCCTGGCTGAAGACAGTCCCCTGGGTGAGGACAGTCCCCTGGGTTTCTGAGGACAGTCCCCTGGCTGAGGACAGTCCCCTGGGTTTCTGAGGACAGTCCCCTGGGTGAGGACAGTCCCCTGGCTGAAGACAGTCCCCTGGGTGAGGACAGTCCCCTGGGTGAGGACAGTCCCCTGGATGGCCTCCCTGTGCCCTCAGCTGTCCTCTAAAACCACTGCAGCAAAGGACGACAGGAATACAACTAATGATAGAGACCAGAAATGACGGAGCAAAAAGCTAAGAAAGTCTTGCCTGGGACATCTAGGACATCTAATTGCAGTCTGACTGTTGTATTTTTATAGTTGTTCTCCAGATCCTAGAGGTGGGGTTGAATCTCAGGCCGGCTATCATTACAATGTTACGCCTATGGAAACACATTGTGTTGTTGATTCATGCTGTTGATAAACACAAACAAGTGACACACATTACCCTACACAAATTTGCATTGCCAAGTTTTGTCAGGGAGGGCCACCACTGCAACTTCAATTTTGTATGCATTTGATTAAATGCATGCCGCTCAGGGTCAATGCAAATAGCTAATTTATTTGAGAAATGATGGTTGTCAACAAGGGACCTCTGTTGGGGGTGTGGGGTTGTGGGGAGGAGGGAGCGAGGGAGAGAGAGAGGACTATGTAGGCACTGAGTTGAACTTCAGTGCGCAGGAAAAGTGAGCCGCTGTCGGCAATGCTTGTGTTGGCATTTGTACGGGAATGTGCTTGGATCGTACGAGCTGGCCGCAACGTGCATTGAATTACACAGTGGTGTGACCGACTGAGCAACTACAACTGTGAAACACTCGGCGCTGTCCCCATTTCGCGACAGGCAAACCAAATAGAGATATGCAGGGACATTAACTTTATATGGTGAAATCTTCAAAAATAGATCTTATTTTGATAACCTGCTGCAAACTCTGAAAGCCCAATGGCTTTGGCCTTAACAGACACAGATCCAAGATGATAGAGGAGATGGAATGGAATTATAGTTAGCAATGCCAAAGCTGCATTTAATGCAAAACACAATGTTAAGTGAGTTGTGTTGTAAAATGCTCAAGCTTATGGCAGAAAACTTTAACCTTAAACACCCTCAACACACACACACACACACACACACTACGTGTGGTTATCCTAGACCTATTGCAATGGCACCTATCATTATCTTGTGCCGTACTAAAACATTTAATTTATATCTGCAAATGTTTACAATATATCTTTCTATTTAGAAGACGCAATCTTGCAAAAACAAAGCACAATATTTACATTGATAAACGTTATTCGAACAGCCTGAGAATGTGGATTGATCAATGTCTTGATTTATGATTTTCTTTTCGTATTCACCATACAACCACTATGATATATATATCTTTCTATTTAGAAAACGCAATCTTGCAAAAGCAAAGCACAATATTTACATTGATAAACGCCTGAGAATATGGATTGATCAATGTCTCAATTAATTTAGTTCTAGGGGGAGCACGTGCACACACAAGTCCGCTTGCAATGACATCGTTAGAGAAATGTGTGTGAGTGTGAGCTGATAACACACACACACACACACACACACACACACACACACACACACACACACACACACACACACACACACACACACACACACACACACACACACATACATACATACACACACGCAGAGCCTCGACCCACTTTCCACAGCACGTTAGTCATGTCATGTATTTACAATTGTACAGCCTACCTATGACTCTACCTACCTGTGTTATGTAGAGAAAGACGTCCTTTCTGGCTTGCCGGTCTTTCTGGCGGGTTGTCATGAATGTCCATATTATCCGTCTCCACTACTTGCTCAAAAACTGACAAAACCAACAGCGCTATTGCCAATTTGACCAACATTATATCTGCAAGGAGCAGGGCAGACCTCTGAAAACAATGATCCACTTCTTTATGTGAACACGCCGCTTACCTTTCGCCTAATTATTGTGTCGTGGTTGCCTAGTCTGCGGGCTGGGCTGGGAGTGAGAGCGGAGACGGGAGGGATGCTGGCTATATTTCCCGGAGCGCGGGTGTCAATTTTGATGAAGGAGTTAAGCAGGTGTTGTCAGTCGGGCTTCGCAACCAATCAGCGAAGCATACATCCACGTCCAAGGTTTAGGGGAGTGTCTAGCGAAAGTCCCTTCTTGCCATAAAACTTAAGTTGTAAAAATGTTCATGAGTAGGTGGCTTTTACAAGTATCTGTGTGTGTATGAAAACCTTCAGTGTACTTTGGCGGAAAATAATTGTTGTAAGCAAACTAAAGAAAACACCTTGTATGATAGGCCTAGTTAGTCCAGCCCTGTACGATAATATTACATGACAGGAGTCTACTTCTGAGTAACATGACAGTCAGTTATATCATTCTCAGGCATTGCTTAATGTTTGAAGTGAGTTTGGGAATCTTGTGATTTCAACTAATGTTTGGCAATAGGCGACATGGGCAAGCAGATTTTAACTGGTGTTAGCTAAAACCGCAGCCACTAAAGTCACACAATATACAGTTAAGGCAAATACAGAAAATAAAGTCAGAGAGCAATTTTTTTTGGCTAGAAGTATACATTGTGATGAGACTAGTGAGTCTTCTCCCCAGACAAGTAAGCTGACTGTGTGTGTGTGTGTGTGTGTGTGTGTGTTAGTCATCTGTTCCAACTTATAGCCTATAAAGTTGTTTTTGCAAGGCTGGCATACGGTGGCATACGGTGGCATTCTATCATATAGTTGTTCAAACAAACCAATAAACATATTTTGTACTTAAGTGTTGATGCTGTCAAACCCCCCCAAAAGGCTGCCTTCTGATAGTAAGGTGTACAAATGTGCCAAGGCTCGAGAGAGGAGGGGTGGAAGAGAGACGAGAGGTGGAAGAGAGACGGAGAGGAGAGGAAAAGGGAGGAGAAGAAAGAATAGGACAAAGAGGGGAAGAGAGGAGACCAGGAGATGACATGAAAGGATAGAAAGGTGGGGGGATTGGAGGGAGGGGAGGAAGAGAACAGAGGAGAGGAGGATGAGACTGCATCCACATAACTGGTAGTTGGCAGAGATTGCATCATTTTAAAGCACATTTGGAACAGTGTACAAAGATGAGCACATTTTGTGTCTGTATGTATGCCAAATAAGTATGTGACACTTTTCATTTGTAAATACATATTGAAAGAAAAATACATGGATTTAAAACATTGCTTATTCTAACCTACATTACCGAACCATGCGCATACACGGAGTCGTTCAATTTGACAAATACAAATCCTAATTTGTAAACTCTGTTGAATCTTCTGTTAGTTCTAAACATATCCACAAATGCAGCTGTATATTGTATTTTGGCTCAGGTTGGTCGGTAGGAAGCCAGGCTATATTTAAAGAAACCTCAATTAGGTCCACATTAGGGCGACCACATCTGGACTGTCGCCTTTTAATTGTTGACCAAAGTTATGAGAATGCCCTGACTCGCAGATAATTTCCGCCTGACTCCAGTTTTTATGGTCTTAAATTAGGCTTCACAGCGGGAGGAATCGTGCAATATTGACCACATCTGTGAGATAAACGGCGCAATGAGTTGCAGGCCATCTCGAGGAATTTGGAAACGCTCCTGGGAATGTCGTTGCTTTGTATAGCTCCGGGGCACCAGCAACGCAGCGTGCCAAAAAAAAGGCTTTTGTTGTCAGAGAAAGTGCCAAATGGGCTAACAAATTAAACTCGTAGGCTAAATGCAATACTATCTGTGACTGTTTCGATTCGAAACACCAGAAACCCCACGTGCGACACAAGGGGTGTGGGGGGGTTGGATACGCGTGGCACACCTTTAGAAACAGTAGTCCGAGTTGTCAGTGGTACTGTACCGATGCTTGGAATCTCCTTTAGATCCATGTCTGGTGAAAGAAACGATGGCTACTCACGCAGCGAACACACCCTCGATTTGGTCCAATCAGCGCAGACTAGAGCGCGACAGGCTAGTAATTGTATATGGCACTGGAATTGGCAGATGACAGCGCAAGGCTGGGACAGAAACGCTCGGTCAATATACGCACCAGCAACATAACACATTAATAGGTAGGCTACAGCTGTGCTGTGTGACACTTTGGTCTTCAAACTCAGAGACAGACACAGGCATTATTTCCCCCCTTCAACATGACTTTTGACGGTGAATTGCGTGCGATTGAAGCAGAACGATGAGCTAGTGTGTCACATCATTCAGAGAGCAGCGCAGCGTTCACTATGGGGCAAGCAGCCGCAGTATAAGCATGGCGTGAAATGAGCCGACACCAGATGCATGTCATTCAGAACATGAATGTTCTGACATCTGTTATAGCTTACGAGAGCTGTGGAGGTCAAGACCGTTCGACTTGAGCCTATTATCATGCACACATTGTGCCCTTTTTTGCCTTAAAACACTCTCATATGCCGACTTACGGCGCAGCAGCAGCGTTCATGTCCGTGAGTGTGGTGGGTTTACATCTGTATCATTTCAAAACTTCAGAACTCCAATAAAATGCTCATGGCGGCGTGTTTGTCTTTCCGGTGACAAACTCCCCAAAATAGACTCCAGAAACATTCATACACCGTGAATTGATTTGTGTAGTAAAACATTTCAAGCCGACACGTGTTCTGAGTTAGACCTCCTGGAGAATGATCAACCGTTAAAACCAGAACAGGGACATCTCATTCTTTGTCTGTGTGCGTGTGTCTGTGTGTGTAAGAGATAGCCAGAGGTCAAAGCCCTTGTGTATGTTAGGAAAGGTGACACCAGTCAGAGGTTGTCTTCGAGGAACCCAAGAAGGATGTCTTGGCACCTACTTATTTCAGTGTGAGAGTATGTGTTTGCGTGTGTGTATATGTTCCACAAATACATTTGCTCATGTGTAAGTATTTGTGTAAGTGTGGAGCAAAAATACTCTCTCTCTCTCTCTCTCTCTCTCTCTCTCTCTCTCTCACACACACACACACATACACACACACACACACACACACACGTCTCACACACAAGTCTCTCTCACTCTCACTCTCTTTTTAAAGCACTCTCTGGTCTGTTAACTCACCTGACTCGTGAAAAGAGGGATTTTACTGGCCCAGACAAGCATGCCAGCTTTGAGTTCTCACTCCAAACGGTGTGAAAGCACATACCTCCTAAACCCCCATCATTTGATTTGCCTCAAACAATGTGCTATTATAGAGTTGGGTGCTGTGTGAATTATATTGCTACAGTTCTGGCAGATAACAAAGTCCTCCATCTCATTACAGTCTGTGTGAGATCCTGGCCCTGGACGGCACAAAGGAGGGATTGAGCGGTAAACAGAGAGAGATGGACCAAAGCTCTCCATGTGAGCCCTCACCTTGGCTTGGGAGCCCGAAGAGGTGATGTCATCCTGGACGGAGTCGTACAAGGTCGACCCCTCTCCGGTAGGTGGGCACGAGGGGGGAGGGGTGGTGGTGGGGGAGGTGGGGGCCAGCGACAAAAGAGAGCAGCTTGGACACAAAAGCCCCATTTAATGAGGGTGAGACATGAGGCCATGCGGGCTCCTTGGGTGGCACATAGTGTCATAGCCGCTGAAAAGACTGGGGAGCAATTAATCGTCAGGTTTGTGAATTGGGCAAAGGGTTTATTACGCAATAGCCAGAGGAGGGTTGCAATGAGGCAAACAAAGCCTTTTCTGGGTTATGCTTATTTCGACCCAATCCCATAACATTGGAGCCCTAGATGCTATATTTGTCGCCCCGCGAATCACGTATTGACCGTCCGACACAATATGACACACTTACCCCTCATTAGAGATGAAGGGTCCTTTGTGGTGAAACGGGGATCCCAGGAGATCATTAAAACCCATCAGGCTGAACCTGCCTGGATTACTCATGGTCATTACCAGGCTATTGTGTAGCCTGCAACCCACATTCAGGAAGTCAATGCTGCCAAAGTTTGAGGGATATAATCGACAATATTCAGCAAAGTGCACGTAGAGTAACAAGGCGAGTGTGGGGAGACAACCGTTTGTGTTAGCTTCATTAGATTGTGTCAGACAACAGGCTGGCTTACAGGATTCTCCATGTTCTCACTGCCAAACAATGGCTCCATCTACAACAAGGCTGAGATGTGGGCCCCAAAGCAAATGGGAGTTGGGAGGAGAGCAAAAGAGAGAAAGAGAGAGGAGGGAGAGGGATAGAGAGATGGAGAGAGGCTGGGCCCTTGTTTCAGTGAATAGAGTAGTAAAACCATAGAAAAAAAGAGACATGATTAGAAGATAGCAGTAAAGCCATAATTATGTTTTGGACCCATGATTCACCAGGTCTTTTATGAGGTTCTGTCCTGACACACACCAGATTCCCATCATAGACAAGGAGTGGATGCAAAGGAAAGTCACTGGGGGAATGTGTAATGCTGGTATTTACATGACAACAAGCTTGTTGTGTGTGTTAGTGTGTGTGTTAGTGTGTGTGTGTCGGGGGGTAGGAGGAAGTGAGGAAGTGGGGAGTGTGGTGTGTTGGCAGGACCAGTTAAGGGGGTAACGATGGTCATGGAATAGGACTCACCTTCCTTCCTTCCTTCCTTCCTTCCTGTCCTTCCTTCCTTCCGTCCTTCCTTCCTTCCTTCCTTCCTGTCCGCTTCACTGTCCTTCCTTCCTTCCTTCCTTCCTTCCTGTCCTTCCTTCCTTCCTTCCTTCCTTCCTCCTTCCTTCCTTCCTTCCTTCCTTCCTTCCTTCCTTCCTCCCTTCTTTTCATACATTCTTTCATTCTATCAGCAAATGTTCCAACCCCTGCACCCCTAAGCAAATCTTTCCAACTCATTGGAACAAGAGGGCTTGTGGCATGCATGTCTTGCTAACCCACAGGAGACGCTAAACAGTTGAGGAATACGATTTTGCGACTAAAAGAACATTATACTAACATCGTAACTTAACAAAATACATGTGACAAGGATGTTTTGAGCTATATTTAGATATCATATTCTAACTTTGAAATGTCCAATGCTGTTTTTTATCTTACACATTTTGGAAGGTGGAAAGATTCTGCATAATGTGAACGATGAAATCTCCGGTACTTCATTAAAGGAAGAAGGCACTGATGTGCTCTGTTCAGAGAGGGTTTCTAATACTGGCACATCTCTGTTTACAACAGAGACAATGGGCATGTTATAACATGGGGGAAATGATGAACATATTGTAATATACTGTATTTCCTGAAACATTACCTAACATTTTCATTCATTTGTGAGGAACATGAAGAACTGAACCATTTGACAGCTATGAGTGTCTGTGTGTGTGTGTGTAGGTGGGCGCGTAAGTACGTGTCATTGCTTTCAAGTCAGATTTGCATGATGAGACGCCTGCTTGACCTCGGTGACAAGAGAATGTGAATGAAAATGTTTGGTACTGTTTGTTTAAGATAAGTGTCACTCGAGTGAGAGGTCATTGATTGCTGCAACGGTGTGTGTGCCGGAACACGTCGTGGGTGCAGGCGGGCGGGAGGCTGGGAGGCTGGGAGGCTGGGAGGCTGGGAGGCTGGGAGGCTGGGAGGCTGGGAGGCTGGGAGGCTGGGAGGCTGGGAGGCTGGGAGGCTGGGAGGCTGGGAGGCTGAGAGGCTGGGAGGCTGGGAGGCTGGGAGGCTGGGAGGCTGGGAGGCTGGGAGGCTGGGAGGCTGGGAGGCTGGGAGGCTGGGAGGCTGGGAGGCTGAGAGGCTGGGAGGCTGAGAGGCTGGGAGGCTGGGAGAGGGGCAGGGACACTCCGGCACATGAAAAGACCTCTAGGAGCGTCCAAACCTCCCAGGAATTCCCGGAATTCTGCCTCATAATTACGACATCCGGGGAGCGTGGAAGCTCTCGACATCCACTTACCCCCCTCCTCTCCCTTTCCTCTCCCTTCTCACCAGCCTATGCTTGCACCCTTCCTCCTTCCTCACCCAGTAAAACATGCTCCAAGGTCTGATGGATGCGTACGAGGAAGATAGCGAGTGATGGACGAACAGAGAACAGGAGGATGAGACAGGGTGTTGGCGAAAGAAGAAAAGAGACAGGGGCTATTAGGGAAAGAGGATACAGTTGGATAGGAGGAGGAGAAGAGGAACAAGAGTACTGACAAGAGTCCTGTAAATCATGCGGGGTTCTGGATTTGATATTCCTCTACAACGGCTGCCATTTTTCTGACATCTGTCAACTTAAAGGCCTACAGTGCATACGGTACAACTTCCATGCGAAAAGCAGCCGTTTTAGTGCTTGCAACACACCTGGACCTTTTACAGTGTGTTTCGGCAGGAGACGTTTGTTACGTTTAAGAAAAGCTGACAGTGATACTATTATGTCATACTGTCAACTTACTGGGTGTAATGGATTTATGATGTGTTTGCTTCTAAGATTTCTGTTTACATTAACTTTGTCATTCCACCTATAAAAATATAATACTAGCATGTGAACACAAACACAAAGAAGAAATTGGCAATTGTTTAAGAATGGGATCTCTATAAAACCTTTGAGGAGGCTTTGGCCTGTTTAGCGTAGCTGTTAGCCAATGCGAGCTAGCTAATATCCACCATGGCGGTGTTAGCATTAGCTAGGAAAGCATGGCTCTTAGCCAATGCTTGTGTGAGTTAGCCAGGGTGTTAGTGTTTACTAGGGTAGCACTGTCAGGGCTGTTTGCACTAGCTAACATTGCTGCTACTGTAACCAGTCCAATATACCTTGCACTGAACTAAAATAGGCACCTCGTCATGGCAGGTGCATGTATTTATTGAGCTGTAACTCATTACAGCTTCACAAAATAAAGTATCAGCCCAACCTTTCCATTATTTTGACAAGTCAACGTGAAGTATAATTAGACACTGCCAGGTCTACATGGTGAAAAGCTAAAGTGTGTGTGTATCCCTGTCGGTCAAAGTTGCAGGTTGTACAATCCCAAGCATCCTTCATCTGGTGTTGACAGACCTAGGGCCTTGGAAGAGTGAAGGCTGTAGGTAGACGGCAGTGTGTGTGCGAGTAGTGTGTGTTGTGTCCGTAGAGTAGCAAAAAATGTAGTATTGGCAAATCCAGCAGTGCTTCAGCCTTCGAGGCCAGCTGGAGCAGTGGTGTTTCTGACTGAGCGGTAGCTAGCTAGTGAGCGGTTTGGATCTGAGGACCAGAACGAAATAAAGAGAGGGAGACGGAAAGAGGAAGGGGAGGGTAAGAAGCTGGCATCTTCTGGATGGAGACGTCTTCTCTATTTTGAGCTGAAGCAGAGTGCCAGGCTGCCAGCGCAGCGGGAGAGCAGCCTTCATGCCTTTGGAGCTTTCATGACATCGCAAACCACCCCCCCCCCTCCCCTCCCCCCATTTGTCCAAACGGTTGTGGGTTCCAACCCTTGTGAGCTGACAGTTACTGACAGTTCGTCGTGATGGTTCCAGGGCCCGCCGGTCATATCTGTGGGTTGGAGCGCAGCGCCAGTGGAGTTAGTGAATTGAGGTGGGGTGTTTATGGCGTGTGAGAAAGATGCCGTGGGAGAGCTAGACGGATCCGAGCGGAGGCGGTCACGGTGGGGCTGGTGAGAGACACAGGCACTGGTGGTTTCTCCGGTTCAGTTGGGGCTTTACCCCAGGCTTGGAAGAAGCCGATTGAGGGAGGGAGAGAAAGAGACAAGGGTGCTGGCCACGGTGCAGGTTGAACCAAACCTAAATTCCATGGTATTTTTTGGGGAAGGGAGGGTGGCGGTTGGGGCCGTAGAGGTCTGTAGGACCCATCCCAGAGATGGAAGAGGTTTTACGGGGCTCATCCCAGAGATGGAAGAGGTTTTACGGGGCTCATCCCAGAGATGGAAGAGAGGTCTCTGTCCTCCTGTCTGGTTGAAGCCAGGCTCTAGGTGATGATGGAAGCTGAAGAGATGCAACAGTCAGGCAGAGAGGCACGACGGTGGGAAATATGTGGTAATTATTGTGTTCCTAACCACCATCTGTCATCTCTTCTTCCACATTTACTGGACCTGCATTCCTGCTGGGGACCTGGACAAGATGCACTGGTGTGTGTGTGTGTGTGTGTGTGCGTTGTTGTGAATTTGAGGCAGTTGTTAAATGTGGAATTGTCTCAGATTTTGTGCCCCAGGCCTTCTTCCCTCTTGTGCAGCAAACAACACACACACACTAACACGCACACACACACACACACACACACAC
Source organism: Mallotus villosus (assembly GCA_903064625.1). Classification (NCBI taxonomy): domain Eukaryota; kingdom Metazoa; phylum Chordata; class Actinopteri; order Osmeriformes; family Salangidae; genus Mallotus; species Mallotus villosus. Next base: position 148,072 of record CAEFZP010004714.1, on the reverse strand, counting down.
ACATACACACACACACACTCACACACACACACACACAGACGCATAAACAGAAAGTCGTTTTTTCATGGTTTATATCCCCTCATAAGATTCCGCTTCTCTTTTGGGGTATTATTTACATTTCTGAGACGCTGCTATTCACTGGATAAACAGACCTTACTTTGTTTATGTGTTGTGTATATGTTGGATTCCTAACATTTTCCTTGTAATGATGTGCTAAGCACCGGTCACATTAGCCTCACTGGTAACCAGAAGGGAACAATCTCTTATCTCTGTATCCCAGCACTTTATTCCCAATGCAGAGAAATGTGTTATTTTCTCACTTTATAGCCAGGTGTTGCAGCCTGCTTACCGGGGTACCTTGTCATACTGTAGGCCTAGGCTATATGAGTACCTTGTCATACTGTAGACTATATGAGTACCTTGTCATACTGTAGGCTATATGACTACCGTGTCATACTGTAGACTATATGAGTACCTTGTCATACCGTAGGCTATATGAGTACCTTGTCATACCGTAGGCTATATGAGTACCTTGTCATACTGTAGACTATATGAGTACCTTGTCATACTGTAGTTGTTGGAGGTTAATACAAAAATTGTCGGCGAGCTGGTGGGACTGCAGGGACAAAGACAGACACAATATTTCAAACCCTCTCTCTCTTTCTCTCTCTCTCTCTCTCTCTTTATCTCTCTCTCTCTCTCTCTCTCTCTCTATCTCTCTCTCTCTCTCTTCTCTCTCTCTCTCTCTCTCTCTCTCTCTCTCTCTCTCTCTCTCTCTCTCTTTCTCTCTCGGAGCTCCAGAGGGAATCAGTCACTGCATCATAGTGTGACATCAGGAGAGAGAGAGAGAAACAGAGGGAGAGGCAGATGGACAGAGAGATGGACATAGAGCGAGAGAGGGGGGCAGAGTGGAACAAATAAGTCATAATGGTAATCCTGTACGTTTGGGGGCCATTCACAGTCGATGGTGAAATTGTTGCCTTGAGTGTAGTACATTTGTATTCAACGCTGTATGCTTTGTAACTTTTGTGCTTTTCAGTTAGTGTACCAAGTAGTATAAATTTGGCAGGGTTTCAGTTATCGATGTTGTGTTCCAGTTAAGCCCGTTAATCTGCTGCGCCAGGTAGAATCAATCTCAAGCTCAAATCCATTTTTGAATGATCATCTTTGGATCCACTGTATGTGAGTCTGCACTGCCTGGGGGTGCAGCCCACACCAGTGCTCTGAGAGTGGGACCCTGCAGGGAGAGTGTGTTGTTCCAGGACGCTTCCCAAGCCACAGGGTTAGAGCTGAAACCCCCTCAGACTCCCATGACAGAGCGGTGGCCCACAGATGTGGCTTTTCCACACATATAACAGCATACTGAGCTGGTCAGACTCATATTTTACAGTCCTGTAAAAACAGCATTTCAAACATACACTTCAGCCATCGACACACAGGGACCTCGGACCGTAAACCCGCCGCTGAAAGAGGCTTTGGTGCGTGTGTGTGAGAGTGAGAGAGTGTGTGTGTGAGAGTGAGAGAGTGTGTGTGTGAGAGTGAGAGAGTGTGTGTGTGAGTGTGAGACAAGATGTGAGAACCCAGTCATCACATGGCTGAGTGTTGTTGTTGCAGGCCCTGTCTATAAAGTGGAGTGACGTATGATGTTTCTGACCCGTCTGTGTGTGTGTGTGTTTGTTTGCCTTTGTATGTGTGTTTGTTAGAATATGTCATGACAGATTTATATATAATTTATAAAGACCTGTCTAGTCTAACTGCTGGTGTACAAGTTACTGCAATGGCATTTCTTCACCGTGTGTGGGAAATGTAAATGTATGGACATCTCAGCTTTTTCACTGCAATAAATAGCTTGTATTTGTTGGACAGGACTTATATTGGCCACTGCTATTTTCAGGTAATTGAATCACACTTTTCCTGTGCAAATCACAGTGGGGAAAATTCTCAGAATTGTGTTCCTAAAATACAGAACAATAATGATCTGGAACGAACCGAAAAATGAGGTGTGCCAAACGAATTCTTAGAAAATAAAATCTCCACTTCGAATTGAATTGACAGAAACAGGAGTTATTTGAAAATATACGTACATATATCTTTGCTATGCTGTCAGATATTCACTGTGATGCAAAGCATATGGGAGCCATGGAGGAATTGGTGGAAGAAAGGGAGAAGAGAGTGTGTGTGTGTGTGTGTGTGTGTGTGTGTGTGGTGTGTGTGTGAGTGTGTGTGTGTGTGTGTGTGTGTGTGTGTGTGTGTGTGTGTGTGTGTGTGTTCTGAACTAATGCATTACTCAACCGCATTGACAATGATTAGATTTAGAAAACACTACCAAAGACAGAAATGTAGGATTTACTGTAAATCAAGCATTATCTTTGAACATTCTCAAGCAAATCCTCTGACATGCAATTGACTTAATTTCTTGCTCTTTATCTCACTCTTTCTCTCTTTCTTGCTCTCTATCTCACTCTTTCTCTCTTTCTCTCTTTCTTGCTCTCTTACTCTCTTCTCTCTCTCAAGCAAACACACGCACACACACAAGCAAACACACACACACACACACGCACAAGCAAACACACACACACACACAACCAAACACACACACACACACGAATGCCTGGGGTTTCATGTGCGGCTGCATTTTCCAAGTAAGTGATTCATCTTCCTAGTCAGACACTGTCTCGCAACCCCAACGCGGTTCTCCCTGGGCCACACAGCTGGTACCAGTTTGAGGGCTCCGCCGCATGTGACCCCAGCAGCATGCGTAGGGCGCACGTCTTATCACTGCAACCACGCACCCCCTTCCTCTCACGGTCTGGCTATTCTTAGCCCCTTTGTGCCTTTATTTATAGTCCCGCTGTTTTCTCCGGGTCGTCGTAGTGGTCAGTGTGTCGCAGCCGGTCGGAACAGCGCCGCCACGCCTGCGCCTCGTCCTGACACCGTCACGAGCCCCGCGGCGGGAACCCTTCTCATTCTCTCTCTCCCTCTCGTGCTCTTTCGTCCTCTCGCCCTCTCTCGTGCTCTTTCGTCCTCTCGCCCTCTCTCGTTCGCTCTTTCGCTTTCTCGTGCCGTCTCTCTTCTCTCCCTCTCTCTCCCTCTCGTTCTCACCCTTTGTTTTTCCAAGCTCATCCTCCCGCCGTCTCTCATTCCTTCTCTCCCTCCCTCCCTCCATCCCTCCCTCCCTCCCTCCCTCCCTCTCTCTCCATCTATCATACTTAGCTGTTTAATGTCTTTTCTTTGAGTTTTCGGTATCTCAACCCGACCACAATCTACTAGGACCAGGAATGCCTCCTTCACTTTGGCTACTTTTGTGTGTGTGTGCGTGTGTCAAGTAGAGGTTTCAGTAGATGAGTCTGGGCTGTTATGGCCCTGGCAAAGAAAAAGCAAGAATAAAAATAGATTCGAAGGGTCTCAATAAATCTTTATTTGAGCATGTTCTCATCCAAGGAGCTGCTGCTTGCGTTCCCGGGTCACTCCGTCTGCGTCCGTGGCGTGTCGGGGAGAGATGCTGCCCCCCTTGACGAGGCGGGGGACAAGGGCCCTGTCTGGCTCAGAGCTCCCAGAACACGAACACCTTACCGGACGTCCTCTCCTTCAAACATGATTTTGACTTTTGGATGGATGGAAATAGGACGGAACAAGAGAAAGAAAGAGAGAAAGGTGGATCGAACAGCGACGTGGGGAAGGAACAGGAAGTCATAGAGAGAGAGAGAAAGAGAGAGAGAGAGAGAGACAAAGAGAGAGGGTTTGAAATATTGTGTGTTGAGAGAGAGAGGGTTTGAAATATTGTGTGTTGAGAGAGAGAGAGATAGAGACAGAGAGAGAGAGAAAGCAGACTGGAGAGTAGAGAAAAAGAGGCAAAGAGAGGAGAAGTGGGTGGGAGACAGGGAGAGAGAGAAATGGAGAGAGAGACAAAGAGAGTGAGAAGTGGAGTGAACCTCACGACAGTCCTAACATCTGAGGGAGAAAGCACGAGTGAATGCAATTGTTCTTCATCAAAGAGGACAGCCTCCAGAGCCCGTGTTAGTCGGAGAGGCTCTCCCAGTGCCTCGCGTTGGGTCTTTCTCCACTGTGGGAACTGAAGGACCATTTAAAAACCGCGAGTGACAACAGAGAGCGAGGGAAACCAGAAGCTTGCCGGTTCTTGGTTTCAGCTGTCAAAACCTTTTGCGTGTGCAACCATCATGCCAAATCTAATCTCCATGCCTGTAAAACCTTTATCCCCCTTCTCTGTCTCTCTGTTGTCCCTCTCTTTTCTCTCTCCTTCCCTTTCTCTCCCTCTCTCTGCTCCAGAAACACACACGCTACCTTCTTTCCAGCATGCCATATCCATATTTTACAATTCCTTGACAGCCAGATTATTGAATCCAAACCCCAGTGTTTTTTCAGTTGCTAGATAGAGGTTTGGGGCCAAGAGGCTGAAATGAGGGGATGTTATCCATGAATGGTTTTGGGACTGGCTGCTTTGTGTGTCCCTATACATGGGTCCATATCTGCTATTTGGGGGGTAAGGGACGCCTGGACTGGAAGAGGGAGGAGGAGGAGAAGATGCCAAGAAAAGGAGAAACAGGGGGCTCGCATGTAGGACTGAGAGAAGGGAAGAGAAGAGACAGGAAAGAAAGAGAGAGAGTTTAGATAGAGATACAGAGGGGTGGCACCCCAGTGTTCCGTCATAAAAATAGCTCTCCTAAAATGAACCTGCTCCGCCACTTTAAGGAGCAGCCTTGATTTGATATAAACCTCCCCATATAAACCTTTAAAAATGTGAGGGGCATTCATGTATGTGTGTGAGAAACAACGTGTGTTTGTGTGAGCGTGCTTTTGCGTGCGTGAGTACAAGCCTGTTTGATACTTCATTTCTTGCGAGTGTGTGTTTGTCAAAGGCAGCTGAGGTTGCACGGTGGAGAATATGTTGCACGGTCTGCAGGCTGGGAGTTAAATGAAAGGGCAACACACGACTGTGACCGTCAACACCACATGCTAATGCTGGGTGTACTTGAAACAATCATCAACAGGATGACAGTTAGGAGAACAAAATAGCCAGGGTTCAGCTCAGAAGTCCTCAAGAACAGTTTAGTTCAGTTTAGAGTCAGATCTCCCGGGCCACCAATCAAGAAGGAGGGGATCTTAAGGGATGAGAAAGGATCTTAAAGTCTTGAGATGCTAGTCTCTGGACTGACTGGCTAGTTGACTGTTGAGATGCTAGTCTCTTGACTGACTGGCTAGCCACCTTCGGTCTTCCTCTGACAACCGTCTGGTGGTCCCACCGCTCAAGACCGCCCTGTCCCAACACAAGCTCTTCCCCTGTCTGGCCCCCCAGTGGTGGAATCAACTCCCCACCTCCATCAGAGACACTGACTGTCTCCCCACCTTCAAGAAAAGGCTCAAGACACACTTGTTCCGGGAATACAACGGTACCTAGGAAAGATCTGCTGGACATGATGTTAGTTTCTTCCAGGATCACAAGGACTCTTACTTAGAGACCTGCTGCTCATGTTGGTTAGCTGTAACTGATTTAAAATTATTGTACTCGCTGTGAGGTAGTTTACTGTTGTTTGCTCTTCCACAGGTACACTCGTGCACTTTAAGATTCATGTTGTCCAATTGTAACTTGTTTAACTTCATGCTCTTATGATTCTTCCCTTTGGCACTTATTCTTTGTTTTTTTCACAATGTATGATTCATGTTTGACTACTTGCAATGTTGGGTAATATCTCGTTGTTATGATGAGTGACCTGTGCACTTTTGTAAAGCTCTCTCTTGGAAGTCGCTTTGGATAAAAGCGAATAAATGTAAATGTGAATGTAGTTGACTGTTGAGATGCTAGTCTCTGGACTGACTGGCTAGTTGACTGTTGAGATGCTAGTCTCTGGACTGACTTGCTTGTTCAAAGATTCATTTATTTGCGTAATTGAACTGTGAAGTCACTGAAGGTCATCTGCTCTGCTGTCACTTAACCCAAGACATGAGAAAAGGATGACTTAGCAAGGTGGCCTGGGAATGGAGGACTAGCAGAATCGTTTGTGTGTGTGTGCGTGTGCATGTGTGTACGTGTGTGTGTCAGTGTGTCTGGCCATAGCCATCTTGCATCTCAATAAGAGTGGGCATGGTAGTTAGCAAATTATCCATAAACTGACTGGAACAGACAGATCCCAGTGTAAAACCTAATTTGGGCCCTAAATCATTACCCCTCTATGTGACAGGTTTGGCACTCTCAAAATATGTGTGCACATTAATGTGTGTGTACACATAAATGTGTGTGTATTGCCAGGAGTGCAGTGCTCCTAGCATCTGGCCAAGTACAACACTGGCATTATGCCAGGGCTGTGTCGAGCTAGCAGTGGGCAGGAGTATGTCCAGAGCAGGCCTGGCCCAGGAACATGGAATCTTGTAAGTTGAAGAAGGCCACATCGGACCCCCTACCTCCTCCTTCCCCCTCTCCACACCCTCCTACCCCCTTCTCCACCCCCTCCTGCCCCTCTCCACCCCTTCTGCCCCCCTCTCCACCCCCCTCCTGCCCCCTCTCCACCCCCCTCCTGCCCCTCTCCACCCCTTCTTCTGCCCCCTCTCCGCCCCCTCCTGCCCCCTCTCCACCACCTCCTGCCCCTCTCCACCCCTTCTGCCCCCTCTCCCGCCCCCTCCTGCCCCCTCTCCACCACCTCTCTACCCCCCTCCTGTCCCCTCTCCAACCCCCTCCTGCCCCCTCTCCACCAGCTCCCACCCCCTTCTCCACCTGCCCCTGTGCTGTTGAGGGCTGTGCTGTCCCGTCCTGTGCTGTTAGATGTTGTGTTGGGCTTCCATGGTTAGAACATCTAGAGCTGGTTAAGTCAAGACAACTTAGGTTCCAGGTATAGGGACAGGGTCTAGCTCCAGGTATAGGGACATAGTCTAGCTCCAGGTATAGGGACATAGTCTAGCTCCAGGTATAGGGACAGGGTCTAGCTCCAGGTATAGGGACAGGGTCTAGCTCCAGGTATAGGGACATAGTCTAGCTCTAGGTATAGGGACAGGGTCTAGCTCCAGGTATAGGGACATAGTCTAGCTCCAGGTATAGGGACATAGTCTAGCTCCAGGTATAGGGACAGGGTCTAGCTCCAGGTATAGGGACAGGGTCTAGCTCCAGGTATAGGGACAGGGTCTAGCTCCAGGTATAGGGACATAGTCTAGCTCCAGGTATAGGGACAGGGTCTAGCTCCAGGTATAGGGACAGGGTCTAGCTCCAGGTATAGGGACAGGGTCTAGCTCCAGGTATAGGGACAGGGTCTAGCTCCAGGTATAGGGACATAGTCTAGCTCCAGGTATAGGGACAGGGTCTAGCTCCAGGTATAGGGACATAGTCTAGCTCCAGGTATAGGACAGGGTCTAGCTCCAGGTATAGGGACAGGGTCTAGCTCCAGGTATAGGGACATAGTCTAGCTCTAGGTATAGGGACAGGGTCTAGCTCCAGGTATAGGGACAGGGTCTAGCCTTATCATTAGTATTCTACCTGGGGCTAAAACCTGGGGCTAGGTTCTGGACCGTTACAGGTGTTCTGGGTTAAGACAGACGGTTCCACAGTTATGGACTGGGCTGTAGCATATGGAAAATAATATCACTAAAACAAAAATACCAGTGGACCAGAACCTTGACATCTTTACGACATGTTATATGTTGGTTTGCACATTCTCACTTTATAACATAACTTTTTAACCATTTTCTCTGGGCAAAAACAGCAGCACAGATAGATGCTATTTGTCATGTTGTGCTTTTCCACTATTTATCATGAGGGCAGAGTAATTGTGGAGGGCACGCTGTATGGAACATTCCATCCAGGGAGGAATGATGGGGGTGGCCAGATTCCCCCCAAACCATCCCTACCCCCGAGCAAACGGACGGAGCAGTCCAGCACTCTTCCAATAAGGCTTGTGTTGTGATGAGTGATTCAGTCTGTCTATGTTGGGCAGGAAGTCAAAACATAGTGACATGAAAACGAGCTTGGCACCAACTTCCCCAATCCCACACCAGGCCACAGGAACCTCAGCCATAATCACCCCTTCCAAAACTCGGCCTGGTTTATTTCTGAGGCTGGGTTTCCAATTAAAGACATTTGCCTTGCAATTAGTGTGTTAAAAATAATGAAACAATTTAACCTTAAATACCTGCATTTTGTGTAATGATTCAGGCCTTGCTAATTGAAATCACAATGTTTGGACTTTGTCATGGGACTTTACATCCACTCGCCAGCCAACCTGCCAGCCTGCCTGCCAACCAGCCTGCCAACCAGCCAGCCAGCCAGCCAGCCAGCCAGCTAGCTACTCTTATAACTTACCAGCCTGCCAATCAGCCAGCCAACCAGTCAGCCATTAAGCCAGCCATTAAAGGGAGTGAGGAAGGTATGTTGGTCTAGATTGCTAGCTTGCTGTACAGTACAGAATTTTCTGCCTGACTCCTGGTGGGGTCATTTGAACACTCTGGATGAGTAATACTATGATTTACTGCAGGGATCAAGTTTTGAACGATCGCAATGCAACTACGGAACATCGCCCGTGGCCGTTTGTATGAATTCTTCCTGTCATACACATACACATACACATACACATACACATACACATACACATACACATACACATACACATACACATACACATACACATACACATACACATACACATACACATACACACACACACATACATATACACACACACTCATCCCTCCCACCACACCACCCACTCAACCTCAACAGACGCCCACACAATGCACTCCTCTCCAGAGTCTATCTTTAGATACAGCCAGACTTCAACAACATCTGCTGAAAATAGACCGTGGAGGATATGAATGGAAGTAAATAGCTTTCAATCATTGGCAGGCTGTAGACCAGCGCCAGAAAAAAGTATTACTAGTCGTCCAATGCATTTGGTATATACTTTGTCACCTATATCAGACACAGACAACCTTCTCATCTAAAGATATATAAACATAATCATGATGTGATACATGCATACAAGTGTGCCAGGCAAAATGCTTGCATACCTTTGTATTTGCGTGTCAGTGTGTGTGTGTGTGCGTGTGTCATCGTGAACATGCGTGTGTGTATGTGTGTGTATCCATGTCTCCCTAATGTATTTGTTTCTGTATGAGAACGGGCAAACGCGTGCAAATATTCCCCGTCAATGTGTCTGTGTGTGTGTGTGTGTGTGTGTGTGTGCATGCTCAATCCCACGGTAATGGAATCCCACTCTGGGATGGGGACACATGTGCCGTAAAGATGAGGGCCAGCGAGGCGGTAAAAGCTCGGCTCGTCTCGTCCCACGCGATGCAGCGGGCGCCGCCGGGCCGAGGCCTGCTCCTGGCGTGCCGGCAGAGAGCGCCGAGCGCACGGAAGGCTCCGTGTCCCCCCAGAACGCTGCGCCGGCCCCCGCACTCCCTAATCAGACCTGATCTGCAGCTTGACGGTGATTGGAAGCAGACAGCAAGGCGGAGAGAGAGAGAGAGAGAGCAGAGAGAGATGGGGAGAGAGAGAGATGAGGGTAGAGAGGATAGATAGCGAGAGATCAGATAGCTTGTCATCTTAGATCTCTCTATCTCATCGTCTCTCTCTCTCGCTCTCTCTCTCTCTCTCTCTCGCTCTCTCTCTCTCCGTCTCTCTCTCTCTCTCTCTGCTACTCTCTGCTCTCTGCTCTCGCTCTCTCCTCTCTCTCTCCTCTCTTTGTGTTTTGGTTGGGTTGTAGAGTGGGACAGAGGGGTACGGTTTCTCACACAATAAACAATAGATCATATCTTCTAGTCAGCAGTAGGCTTGACTAAGCAGTGAGGTGGCGGTGTTGCGGGGAGGGGGGGGGACACCTATATGGGGGTAGTGCTGTGTTCTGTGGATGGTTTTTATGTGCGTGTGCAGGCTTTGCATGTGTGTTTGTGTGCGGGCTTGCGCTCACCCCTCGACGTGCGTGTGAGCGTTCGCCTTCGCCTGTGCCCGTGCGCGCGGGAAGAGGTTGGCGCGAGCACGTGTGTTGACACATGCGTGGTGAGCGTGTGTGTGTTTTGCGCAGGACGCCCCGGGGCTCATGCCCAGCTGTCCATGTGTGGACAGCCGTGGCCTGGAGCAGACATGGCTGGCATGCCCCCCCGGCAGTGCGGAGCGGGGCACGAGGCCAACCACGCCAGGCACTCCCGCCCTGCATGCGTCTCCCGCGGTGTGTCTCCCCCCTCGCCGGGCGTGCTCCGCCTTCATGCCGGGAACGGTGTGCACGCCTGTGTGGAACTCTAACGATGCTCGTGGTCTTCGCCTTCCTCTCATTCTGGGCTCTCTCTCTCTCTCGCTCTCGCTCTCTCTTCCTGTCTTTCTGTCGTCCTGCTCTCTTTCTCCAGGTTCCCTCTTCCGCCTTGGTCTTCTCGGCTCTCCTTCTCTCCCTCCATCATCATCATCATCGTCATTTGTGGCGACAATGGTTCATCATGAGGGCACACACTCGGGTGTTTCTACTGCACGGTAAAGCTCTTCAGGATCAAGTGCAGTATCAATCCTTTTTATTAGAGAAACATGATGTTCAAAATGTTCCAATTCAAATGCAGGCTACAAGTTGCTGCCCGAATGCATTTGGAATACATTTGAAAAGCAAAGGACTCCAAAAGCATTGAATCTCCAGAACATGAGCATGGGAGCGTGTGTGTGTGTGTGTGTGTGTGTGTGTGTGTGTGGTGGTGGTGAAGGGGTTAACAGCAGCAGAGCTCCTCGTCTCCTGCCGTTTACGTTCCGCCAAACCAGAGAAGCCACAGGCTGCGGTGCATTCACAAACACCACAAGGAATTGGAACATGCAGTTCTAGAAGCTCACTAATCATCTCCGAGTCGAACGCACGCACGCACTCGCGCACGCACGCATACAGTCACAACCCTGTTCTCCAAACCGCTTGACTGAGGCGAATCGGAGGGCGAAGAGTTGCGTTCGCTGTGCGGTTCCCCGACCGTTCACCATTGCACCGGTGTGAATAACCTCCTACAGTTTCTTCGCAACAACGTCCAAAATGTGCCTCGTCAGACGGTTTCAGTCCTCGACAGCAGTTTAGAGTGAGGAGATGATTGTGTTTTCACAGCCGATTAGGAGTCGCAAAGTAATTGAGCAGATTAAGAAAACGTGCTTTGTGTCCAAGATATAACAGGATTTTGGTGTGGAACAAGTTATTAGTGGTCGAGTGAGCGAGTTGGAAAGACAGCCATTACACAGAGCAGTGATCACCGAACTGGACCAGAAAAACACGAGACTAAATCAACCTGACTTTTGGAACATTGCATAAATAGCATTAATGTTGGCAGAGATGGGGGAAAGGAGGGGGGGGGGAAGATGTGTAGGGTATGGAGAGGTTAGGGTTAGGTGGACAGCACAATTTGTGAAACCACAAGGCAGAACAGTTACTGATTGTGTGTGTGTGTTTGTGTGTGTGTGTGTTTGGTACCCTGTTCTTGACCCGTGTGGGTTTCAGACTTGCTGCATTGGGGGGTGTATACTGTAATTGTGTCATGTAAACACACGCGCACACACACACACACACAATGTTTTTCTGTGTGTTTTACGGTATTAACCCATAAGCACACACAGCGGTTGCTGAGACAGTAACAGCCTACCCTGGCAGTCTGCTGCACTCTCGTATCAAAACCCCCGAGAGCTTGATATGTACCACTGGCATCGGTTGAACAAACACACACACACACACACACACACATGCACACACACACACACGCACACACACACACGCACACACTTGATTGAATCCAGCCACTTGTCAGAAACACACAGTAACAGTTTGATATAGATTTGGTTGCATATAAACGCTGTGGTGTCATTACAATCACTCAAATCTCATAAGAGCTGAGATCTCAGCGGCTGGATCCTGGGTCTTCCTGCCCTACTGGGTTTATGTTGCCATTCCCCAGGCCAACCTGCTTTCCTTTATGGCTGCATTCACACAGTAAACGTTGATGAGAAGGACCCAGGGGCCAGGGGAGAGATGGGGAACAGAGCTATGGAAACCACATGGGCTGGGAGGCTGTTTGTGTGTGTGTGTCTGAGTGTGTCTGCCTGTTCTCCCCTCCACTATACCTGTGTCTGCTGTTTTCCCCTCCACTATACCTTGTGACTGACTGGTCGTGACTGAATGTGTCTGTCAGAGCTACAGACGACCAGACGTCCCTAAACCTGTGTCCTGTCTCCTTACGCTCTTCGCCATCCTCTTCACACCCACACACACGTACCCAAAGAGAGACACAAGCATATATACACACACACACGACCCACGCAAACGTGTACAAGCCCACAAACAAAACGCGTGCACATGCCAAGTAGATAGAACGATAAACATTGACGCTACTGAAGCATTCTCGTTTGCCCATCCTCTCCCCTCCTCTTCCCTCTCTGTCTCTCCTTGTCTTACCATTCAGGTAAGACAAGGAGAGAGAGCGAGAGCGAGAGCGAGAGCGCGCGAGAGAGAGAGAGAGAGAGAGAGAGAGAGAGAGAGAGAGAGAGAGAGAGAGAGAGAGAGAAATACAGAGTGAAAAGAAGTTGAAAATGAGAGGGGGAACGACAGGCCCAAGGATGTTTGGCCTGTGAAAGCAGAACATTGTCAGAGCCTGTGCTGGCCGTCTCAGGGGCCTAGGGCCCAGATTCTGATGCGTCTTTCCCAGCCAGTGATGTCACGCGTGGCATGGCAGCGTCCTATGAACCAGTTGTTTGTTGCCGCTCCGCACGTCTATTTATACCGTCGTTCTTCTCCTCCAGGAAGAACACCGTGTTATTTCTGTGCTCTTGAAATAACCCCGTTTCTGTGAGCGCCGAGAATCGGAATACAAATTGGAGTTGTGGCTCGTTTGATTTTCGTGTGGCGGCGACGTCCTGAATGTACAGTGTGGTAATTAGAGGAGTTCTGTCATTCTGTCCAGCTCCATGTCTGTCTGTCTGTCTGGTGTTGTGGTGCCTGTGGCACGGTCATTCTGTCCAGCTCCATGTCTGTCTGTCTGTCTGGTGTTGTGGTGCCTGTGGCACGGTCATTCTGTCCAGCTCCATGTCTGTCTGTCTGGTGTTGTGGTGCTTGTGGCACGGTCATTCTGTCCAGCTCCATGTCTGTCTGTCTGTCTGGTGTTGTGGTGCTTGTGGCACGGTCATTCTGTCCAGCTCCATGTCTGTCTGTCTGTCTGTCTGTCTGGTGTTGTGGTGCTTGTGGCCCCGTCATTCTGTCCAGCTCCATGTCTGTCTGTCTGTCTGTCTGTCTGTCTGTCTGGTGTTGTGGTGCTTGTGGCCCCGTCATTCTGTCCAGCTCCATGTCTGTCTGTCTGGTGTTGTGGTGCTTGTGGCCCCGTCATTCTGTCCAGCTCCATGTCTGTCTGTCTGGTGTTGTGGTGCTTGTGGCCCCGTCATTCTGTCCAGCTCCATGTCTGTCTGTCTGTCTGGTGTTGCCTCCTCCATGGTACTCTGTATAAAGGATGGATAAACCAGTCAATGAGTCACCGTACTGGCCCATGCTGCTTACTCTGATTTATAAGGCAGGTTATACTCCTTATGGGTGTGTGTGTGTGTGTATGTGTGTGCGTGTAAGAGAGAGAAAGTTTGTGTGTGTGTTTGTGTGTGTGCCCCGTGTGCAACGCGTGTGTGGCCGCGTCTGTGTGGATGCGTACCGTGCGTGTTCGTGTGGATGCAGACTGGGGTGTGCGTGTGCGTGCGTGCGTGTGCGTGCGTGCGTGTGTGCGTGCGTGCGGGAATGCGAGAGGTGCCAGGCAAGACTCGATGTCTACCGTCACTCACTCAGCATAAACAAGCCCTGTGTCCACAGCCTTCATTAAAGTCACATAAAAGTGTCCTCGCCCGCGTGTCAGCACATCACGGCTCCTCCCGGCCTGGGCGAGAGCTTGGCCCCGCCCCCCCATCCCGCACACGGCCCGCTACCAGATGACACATCACGTCTGGCTGGCGCTCGACACGTCTGTGGGGCACTGGCCGTCTCGTCGGCGCGTAAATTCGCGTGGCCAAAGGACCTCTATATTTCGTAACAGACATGTACAGTCACAGAGGCTGAATGAATGATGTGTCAACAGCACGGGCACCTCGTGACACTGACCCACCTGTGACAGACTTGACTTTGCATCGGCCAATGGAAGCTCAGGTTCCCCCTGGTTTCGAGACGGCCACGGATTGGTCCCACACACCTGGAGCCTTATATGGGCATGCGGTTGGTTGCCCGCTTAGCGAGGAATGACATCATGCCTTATCAATCCGGTGTTTGGGTTGGAAGGAGACGTTGATCCAAGCAGGAGTTCACGGGAGCTCAGCTGTATGGAGACGTCCCCTTCTCTCCTCTTCAATCTTGGCCCACGACGCCTGAGAAGGAGATGTGAAGTTCACTTTACGTGAAGTTCAAGTGAAGTATGTCGGGTTTTATGGCCTTCACTTTAATCCCCACGGCTGAGATGAGCATGCACATTGGTCTCGGGTAATATACATAAACATGTCCTTCTCCGAGGAGGCGGTTTCGTCTGTGTTGACTTTAGCTTAGTGTGCAGGTATGCCCAGTTGTGTGTGTTTATAGGTACTTGTTGTGTAAACTGGTTAGTTTGTGATGTTACTGGTTTTTTAATATGCAGGGGTACAGTACTTTCTCTGTGGTCATTTGAGAAAATGGCGTATGTGTGGGTGTGTGTGCGTGTGTGTGTGTGTGTATGTGTGCGTGTAAGATCATGAGATGCACAATTTCAATGCATATCTAACATGATTTTGCCCCCTGCTGGAGAAATATAGAATGCTTAACTCACTTGGTTGCATCAAGTACATTGTCGAGAACAACGACAAAAGAACAACCAATTATGTAACAACCCCACCCAGGTGTGTGTGTGTGTGTGTGTGTGTGTGTGGAGGGGGGGAAGGAAGGGGGGGAGGGGGAGGGGAGGCCAGTCCAAGAGCCTGGCAGGAGCACCAGTGAGCATGACCCAGGTGATCCGAGTGTCTGAGTGTTGTGAAGGAGGCACACGGCCCTTGCTACTCTGTGTGTGTGTGTGTGTGTGTGTGTGATGATAACCGGAGCAGACCCCTCTGGAGCCGTTCCAGGGGGGAGCGGTCCCACGCATTTCCCATGCTCAATCACACCAAACAGTGAACTCCTCTCTTTATAACTCTCTCTCCCTCTCTTTCTATCTCCCTCTCTCCCTTTCTCCCTCTCTTCCCCTCTCCCTCCCCTCATTCTCTCATTCCATCTTTTCTTTCCTCCACCTCTCCTTATCCTCTCATTCTCCTCACAATCACACCACCATTAGTGTCCACGACCCCCCCCCCACCCCCCCCTCCTCATGACGCACACACACCGCTCATGCACCTTCCCTCCATCGCTCCCTCCATCCCTTTTCTCTCTTTCGCCCCATCTGACCTCATCAACGGAGGACAATTATCAAACGAGGACACCAAAAACAAGGTCACTTCTTCCACTCATGCTTGTGTGTTTGTATATGGCCATGGCGGGCGTTGAAGTGTGCCAATGTCCCTCCCTCCCCCCCCCGTCCCCGTCCGTACATTGATGGCATACAGGCTCTGGTTGTAACCTCTACCAGGACAGACAGTTGGCAGCCCGCTCTACATGCCCCGCTCCTGGGAACATCGTGTCCACGCCGTCCGAGATGCTGATGAATGGGAAAACGTGACGGAGCGGTGAATGTGGCACAGCCCCCGCTCGAACGCAAACAAACACAGCCCGCTGTTGTCAAAACAAAAGTTGCGTTCCAAGCGGCGTGCCTCGCTCGTCGAGGCCAAAGGTACAGAGTACAGCGTACAGACCAGTATGGACACGTCATGTGTAGGGCCGAGCGTGTGTTTGTTTGTCCATTCGTGTGTGTGTGTTTGTTTGTCCATTCGTGTGTGTGTGTTTGTTTGTCCATTCGTGGGTGTGCGCACGCGTGCACGTGTGATTTCCCCGTCCGTGTATGTGCACGCGCGTGCCCACGTGTTTGCCGTGGGCGTGCGCCGGTGCTTTCTCCGAGACGCGGACGAGCGTGTTTGGTCCGCGTGCCTGTGGGGGGTCAGTGCGTGCGTGCGGGGCCGGCGTGCGTTTAACGAGGGCGTGTCGTGTTTCCTCGGAGAGCGACAGCTTGTGCTGCTGTGGCGGATTGTAATACAGCTCCGTGGTTTCATTCCCCCTGGAGCTCCATTCTGCACCCTCGACACCCCCCGGGACACCCAAGTACAGGACGGACCGGGCCAACTGGGGCTTCCTGTCAGCTGACCTGGAGATGCAACAGGGTGGGTGTTTCTATCGCGTTTGTGCGCACACCCCTGACACACCTGGGCCTGGGCTTGGGTTGGGACTAGTTCTCAGACTAGTCCTGGGTCTAGTCCTTGATCTATTTCTTAGTCCAGCTCTGAGTCTAGCGCTGGGTGTAGCGCTGGGTGTAGTTCAGGCGTCAATGAAGAATGTGTTTCTGAACAAAGAGCCATCCAGGGAATGCAGGTCGTGCACCTGTGGTCGTTAGGCGTGTATGTGTGAAGAATGGTCCACCCCGGATGCCGCCCCCCCCCCTGTGACACTGAGACCTGAAGCTGGCAAAGCCCGTTTCCAGGAATGCTCTGCCCATCTGTCAGCACAGGGAAGGCTTCCCTGGAAGATGCCACTGGAGGGTTTGTGAAACCTGGCCGGGTGTATGTTTTATAACGTGGAGAGGGAAGAGAAAGAGAGATAGATAGAGAGAGAGGGGGGGGGGCTGATGGAGGGTTTGAGGGAAAGAGAGAGAGAGAGAGAGAGAGAGAGAGAGAGATAGAGAGGGCTGTGGGAGCTGGGAGGACTCTCCCATGGGTCTCTGGGTCCATTTGCCTCCTCCATGTGATTCGAGTTTCCTGAAAGTGTGCCCTCCCTTCTCCCCCTGCTCGAGGTCCTCGCTGATTTAACATGATGGGATCTGTGGAACCCGACACTGCTCTACACAGCTGGGACTAATCCTGTCCGGTCACATCAGTTATTTCTCCATGGAAGGGAGAGGAGGGAAGATGGAGTTAGATTGCCGGTAGAGGTAAATGGGCTTCATCTCTCCTGCTCTTTCCCCTCCAACATATGAATGGCTGTCTTTATGTGGGGCCTGAATGTGTGGTGGGAGTCAAGAGAGCACACCACCTGAGCAATGATTCTGTCTGCCACACACACACACACACACAAACACACGCACACAGTCTCCACCACGCCTGATCTGCTGGGAACACAGGGTTACGATGTGTCTCGCTGTGTGCGGCGGGGGCAATTAGACGGATCTGGACCGAGCACAGAACCCTCTTCTCATACTGTCAGAGCCCATTAGAGAGACAGGAAGAGGAGGCGGACACGCACGGCGGCCGTACGGTATCCTTAAACAGCTCTGTGCTCCCCTGAGGTGATTCTTCACTGTGGAGGCCGCGACGACTCCACCAAAGTCTCTTGAAGGACCAGGGGCAGGGGATAGCTTATGGGGTCCTGGGTCTGGCGAAGTGTGTGGTGTGGCGGAAAGACGAAACCCATATGGTTCCATTGTGCCAGGCAAGAGCAATCGAGCACAGATAGGTATTTAAAATAATAACAGTGCTGTACTACTGCTCCTTTAGCAGACACCTTTATCCTCAGCAACATACAGGGGGGATTTGAACCTACAATCTCTTGCAGTCAAATGCTTTACCCCTGAGCTACATTGAAAGTGGAGCCCAGTGGCCAGGTATGCCTGTTGTGTATGGGTGTGAGGATGTGTGTGGTGTGTGTGTGGTGTGTGCGTGTGTGTGTGCGTGTGTGCGTGTGTGTGCGTGTGTGCGTGTGTGCGTGTGTTTTGCAGGGGTGTGAGAATGTGTGTACGTGCGTGTGTGTTCCAACCATTTCATCACTGGTACTCCAGCAGCATCGCATTTTGGACAGGAACTCCCCTGATTATGCCAAGGGCCTACCGAGGCAGTGCCAGCGGTTGTCAGTGTGTGGTGTGTGTGTGTGGTGTGTGTGTGTGTGGTGTGTGTGTCAGAGAGGCCAACAGAGGCCACAGCCCAGATGAGCGACGTGCTCAGAGACCGGTGCTCTCTCTCCGTGTTGCCTTTGTCTCCACATGAATGATCTATCAGTCAATTATAGTAACCAGCACGCCTCATAACCAGGCTCGTCATTTAGCCTATTAGCAATGCCCTTACCTCATTTCTCGGCCCACTCAGATTGCAGGGAAAAGAGAGCGGTCAGCATGTTAAATGCCCGGTCTGCCAGCGGGGGAGGACGAGGCCTCACACAACGAACGCCGTGACGCAGTCGTGGGGACAGGATGTGAGGCGGACAGAGGTCCGCCAGCTCCTTTTGTAGGCCTCGGTGGATCTGATTGGACAGAATGCGTCACTGCTGGGAGAACTCATCAGCGCGAGGTCATGGTTATGCAAAGCAATATTTTTCGGAAGGAGGAGGATGTACACAAGTACACAAACGAAAGAACGAGCCACATCATGCAAACGAAACACTGTGTCTCGCACACACGGGACCACACTGGGATTTGTGTTCGCCTGCATGTACACAACAAGCAGGCAGGCTGTCGCATGCGCGCACACACACACACACATCTGAACACAATGTTGACGTGTCATTGATACCAAATAAACTACGATATGCAACAGCAAACTCATGGTGGAGGCAACGTTTAAGTAGCAATCACTAGGCGAGTGAAAAGAGAGGATGAAGTTATCAGGTCAGTTCTCTCTCTCTCTCTTTGCTCACACCATGCTACTGTATACTGGGAGGCACTGCCCCCATGTGGTCAAAACACAAACTGAACCGAACGTGTTGCATCAAATGAGACAAAAACCAGACAAAGTAATACAGACAGATAACCAAATGTTCTGCTACTAATTCAGTTCCTGCACAAAAATAAAAATAAATGATTTACACACAAGCCAAGCCTACACAACCACTTGAAAGAGTGTACATCCCATGCACCATTTAATATCTGGCGAGTATACGTGGGCTGCTCAATGTCTGACCAAGCTAATATTGGGACACTGTCCTTGACAATGCAACAAGCAGGGAAGTCAAAACAATATGTGTAATGGTAGCCGCAGTGGTCCAGCAATAGCATGTCCTGACATTGACTGATTCAACCACACCAGGCTTATGAAGATCAGTGGGAGATGTGTCGCCCCAGACATCAGATGGAGAAGTGTGCAGACTAAACTATCCATCCACACCTCACATGGGCCCGGGAACACGGCCTCTGGGGCCCCACCCCACCACCTTGAACTCTGGGGTGGACGGGAGGGCGGGGAACGGAGCCCCCGCCAAGTCCATGAACATGAGCTGAGAATGGGGAGAGTGGGGATGAGAGGAAAGGAGAGGAGAAAGGAGGGGTGGGCTGGGGTGGGCTGGGGTGGGGAGGGGTTGGCTGAGCTGGGGTGGAGTGGGGTGACAGGGAGGTCAGGAGACAGGGAGAGAAGGAGAGAGTGAGAGGGGAATGGAGAGCCAGGGTATAAAAAGAGAGGGGGGGATCTGTACTTTTATCTGGGTTTTCTGGCCAAAGGGCAAAAGGAGGGACAAAGGTTGGGAAAAAGCACTTCACACATGCACCTCCGTCAGTCCCATTTCATGCCTGTAATTAAAATATGTGCCAGAAGGTGGCAGACTTGGACACTGACCACAGTAAGGCATTCAAAGGTAACTCTAGACAAGATACCGGCCAGTCGCACAAAACAGCATGAGGACATGTTTGTTTTTCTCATTTCGGTCCGTTCCAGATCCACGGTGTCGTTACTGAAGAGGGCAAGATGAGTGGCTGGATACTGAGAGCTCATCTGGCGCTCCGTGCAGTCTGGGTTAGGAAAACTCAACACCCCAGAACCTTCTAGGGGAAACAGATGGCGATAAACTCCACGTTCACATTCAGCTCGTGTGGAAAAAGTCCACATCTCCAAAGCCGTTTTTAATATAGTTTGAGCCATGTGGCGTGAGAGAGATGGCTGGACACCTGTGTGAGAGTGGCCATGGCCTGGCCTTGGACTCTCGGAATCCAGCAGCTCCGACTATTCATTTCTACAAAGGGGAATAGAAGACATCTTCACCTACTCAGAGAAACAGGTGGTGAACCACACATATTGGATGATTGTTCATGACTGAAAGATGGTTCGCACAAATAACACACACACTGAATATCAAAATCCAAAGTACACACTGTAGCTGTGCCATGTGGCTCATACATTCACCAGACCATCCTTTTCAACAAGCCACACTGGAGTGAACATTCAGTAAACTCCCACATCAAAAGGGTGCAACCCAAAACCCTTTCTTAAAGAACACTCTTTTTTTAAACATAGAACCCAAGGTTCCAAGACCCAGTTCTAGATGGTTCATTTGCTCTTGAAAATGAGGAATATAGCATAACAACACAAAACCTTGTAAAAAAAACTTACAATACAAAGCGTAATACAGGCTATTTTGCTTAGATTATGGACTAAGCAAACAAAAAACCTTGTTAATGCCTCAATCACGATCTCTCTGGTCATTTAAAAATCCTTTAGTTCCTAATTAGTCAGCGCCATTAGGAGGGTGTTAATCTGGATTGATTGACAGCCCTGGAGAAGGGCAGGATGACGCCAGCCCCTTCACACCTAGCCACCGCCAGGAACGAACACAGACTAATTTGGATAACAAACACACACACACAAGCACACACACACACTCACACACAGCTCATTCCAAGAGAGCCTCAAAATATCCACAACTACCCGTGCAGCGGAAGTTTTTAAGCAACGTTATCTATCGCTTTATCTGAGTCTGAGACGTGTTGCAGAAAGGCTGGGCGGTGAGAGGGGAGCGCACACTGCTGTAGTCCAGTGCATTAGGGATATGAACCATGTGCCAGTAATAGACCTGTCATGTTCTATTTGTGAAGTTGACAGAGAATATAGGATAAATAAGCCTTGTAAAACTGTAGCCTACGTAAAATTACCAATTCATAAAAGCTAAATTGCGGGACCCTTAGGCAATTTGTCAAAAATAATTATGTAGCTTTAATTTGAATTTATTTCGCCTATTAGAGTTTTACGCTTATTATATTATAATAATATAATATATATATAACAGATATATTATTGTTGTTGTTATTATTGCTGTTGCACCACGTCACCACTGCTTCTAATACCAGACTCTAGCTAAAGTAGATTAATTATCGGTGTTAATGGCATAATTTTACACCGTTATGATTATGACCTGTGTTTGTGTATATTTGTAATAACAATATGTCTGCGTAAGTAATGAAATAGGTACCAGGTTAAATTAGCTCAAAATAAAACAAAAGGCAGGTCAAAACTCTATAGCTTTGTTCGAGTTTATTTAGGCCTAGGCCTACTCATTTTAAAAATATATATTTCAATGTAAAATAAAAACATCCCACTAGTTATACGTACAACATTAAAGAAACCAATACATCATGCAGCCGAGGAAACAGTTTCCATGTCATGGTGCTGTCAGTGTCCGTTTACTTTATTTCACCAGTTATTGCAGCCAGAGACAGGCCAGTGTTGACGCTCGGAACGTCTGAAAAAGATTTCACGACCATTCATCAGCTTGCAAAGCGCGCAAATAGTCTTTAAAACTATAAACACCATCGCTGGGTCGGAGACAGGGGGACCCATTTACCTCGTGGCTGTGATAAACGCTGGAGATAAAACAAACGATAATGCTGTCTGTCTCCTGTGGCCGTCTCCACACGCATTAATAATAGGTTCAGTGCCAGCATTCTCTGCCCTCTTGCTATTGCCACGGCATTAGCCTACCCTGCGCCCTTTTCACTCCATTGTTCCGCAACAGGCTACTTTTCAACTTTGGATTTTATGAAAATACCAATAGGCCTAATAATAATAGAACTAATTTATTCATAAAATGTGTGCAGCCTACTTGCCATACAGATTAGATGAGAATAAAACCATGTGAGAGAATAGCCATCATTTAAAATGTGTGCCATGTCTGACACTTAGGCCACAACTGCTGCGTGGGTGGGTGCGGGTTTGTTGTCATCTGCTATCACGTCCAGATAAGCGTCCTAGTGGCTCCAGGATCTCTCAGAGGCAGACAGCAGAGTGTGTTGCTGCTGGTTTCAGGTTATGCCTTTGGGGACCAACCTGTTGTCCATTCCTCTCCTCGGCTCTTGTCTGCTCCATTTCCCACCGGATTAGATAATTAAGCAGCGTGCGCAAACACATACACACACACACACTTCACTCAACAATTACCCAGTAAAGACTGATACATAAAATGTGTTTCCTGTATGCAATGCATTAAAGTTTCGTTTCTCAATTTCATAGTGTCCCAGTGGGCTAATAATTATGGCAGTATTCGTCTTTAATGAATTGTAAAGATGCTTAATGCCAATCCAATTGTAAAATGATGTTTCAGGCCTATTCACACTATTAAACAATTAAACAAAAGCTAAGTGTTGAACCGACAATAGAAGATATACTTTGCGTAAAGACCCATGGTTGTGATCATATAAAACCTATTGTACTTATTTGAATTCGATTAAGATCCATCGGAAATGGGACCACTAATGGTAATCCTCATCCGTTTCTCCATCCGACATGAACCCTCCCCTCACCCTCCCTCCGTCCTCTCTCTGTCACTGTAGCTACGTCGTAGAAGGGGGCAAGGAAACGTTGGGAGACACGAGTTGATGTTCAAGATGCACACTTCACTCAGGATCTCCCAGGTTAAACAAACCAGTACTTAAGCTTATAGTAAATAGTAACGAGCAGTAGTGATTTTGAAATAACCTATACTGCCTTATGTCAGTTTAACTATTGGCGTTTCACAGCAATGTTTCCCAGCCCCAGCACGTCAACTCCCTTCTCGGTTAAGGATATATTAAACCTAGAGCAGAGTCATGAGGATATGATCTCCCTGGACATCTCTCCCCGGATGGACTGTGCGGTACCGACCTCCTCTTGTATGCT
This sequence comes from Mallotus villosus, assembly GCA_903064625.1. Lineage (NCBI taxonomy): Eukaryota > Metazoa > Chordata > Actinopteri > Osmeriformes > Salangidae > Mallotus > Mallotus villosus. The sequence goes on along the minus strand of CAEFZP010004714.1, from coordinate 125,151 downwards.
GGCCCGCTTGAAGCAGGAACCCCACCGGGAGATGACGCACGGAGCTTCGATGTTCGGAGATGACCTTCAGGAAGTTAAAGCCAACCGAAATACTGCCATTAATTTCGCCGCTGCCTTTTATGGAAAAACTTTCTTAGAAATGGACAAGGATGGAAAGACAGACTGCTTTGATGGAAAACACAAAAAAGGTAAATTAAACCTGATTTAACCCTTGTAATATGTGTTAATTCCAAATGTTGCCTACTTTGGGCTAAAGTTAAACAGACATTTAATTGCAATCGAAATATCCAACCAAACGCAACCCAACATAAGGAACACAATTACAGCAAGACAGTCTTTACATTTAGAACAATAGGCTCATTTTAAAGTGAGCATTGGCTGCAATTCATGCGCAAATTAATTTGCGGACTAAAATGTGAATGCACAAATATGTTGGCCATTAAATTAAAATACATTTTCCATGCTCTCAACGAGACAGGGCTTTCCGAACACTGACACTAACATTTTATCAGCATACTTTTCACTTCATAATTGTTATGACTTCGCTGTAGAGCCCATAGGCCTATACGTTTTGCTTTACATCCCTTTTTGGCAAGTGTTCACATGCCACTTCAATGACACTACATATATATTGCTTTACTCTTTTAGACGTATACACCCCTCAGAACGAAGCCGTGGAGGACGTGAAGACCGAAGACTCTGAAATACCTAAATCTCGGAAGCGCCGTAAGCCGCGGGTGCTCTTCTCTCAGGCGCAGGTGTATGAGCTCGAGCGACGCTTCAAGCAGCAGAAGTACCTGTCTGCCCCAGAGAGGGACCATCTGGCCGGTATGCTGAAACTCACCCCGACTCAGGTCAAGATTTGGTTCCAGAACAGGCGTTATAAATGCAAGCGTCAAAGACAGGACCAGAGCTTGGAGATGGTCGGTATCCCCCCACCAAGGCGCATCTCAGTTCCCGTGCTGGTCCGAGATGGAAAGCCCTGTCTGACGGACACAGCAACCTACAACACGTCCTATAACGTGGGTATCAACCATTTCTCCTATAACAGTTATCCGACCTTCAGTAACTACCCAAGCCCAGGGTGTAACAACAATTACGCATGCAGCTATCCTGCAGCCACAATGCAAACTATCCAGGGGTCGTCGAACAACAGTAATTACATGAACTTTGGGGTAGGCGAACTGAATAACGTCCAAAACACATTTCCCTCCGGTAACGGAGTGTCTTCTTTACATGGAATTAGAGCCTGGTAAATTAATAGGCCTATAGAACTGTTGAAACATGTGAATGCATGCGCGCATATTGGAAATATCTGCTTTTCACGCTGAAGACTTAGACCTACGTTTGCAGGTATTATTTAGCTCAAAGAGTGGCATTAAGATCATAAGTTCATTACGGTTTTGTGTATAAACTATATTTAATGGATGTATACCGTATGGGCCAGTGTACTTTTGTCAGCAAAAGCATGTTCCATTTTTACAACATTTCCTCAGAATCTTCCCTTGTATAATTTGTGAATAAATATGTTGTTTCTAGTAATAGATTCAGTGTTGTCTGTTTTATTTTGAGCCAATTCTTGAAAGACAACCATACTGTAATGAATCCTAAAAAGCCTATGTTACAACTGGTAGGCCGAAATACATTATACAATACAGTATTTATGAAAAATATCGTGGTAAACAAACAGGTTACGTTTATTATTATTCCCCTATTGTTATTATTATTATTACTAATATCATCTGCTACTTATATTACTAATAACACCATTTATAAAAAACAATAACCATAAATATTATGGACATTGCACTGTTCGGCCTACTATAGAATGTAGAAAATGCCTGTAGCTTGTTTGTTGTTCGATAAGTCAAATGAGTGAATATTTGTTAGTCATCTTTTAGGCCTACATGTCGAACAATATCCTGGACCTCCAAAAAGCGCATATGGTTCACATACAACTGTTGTTAAGCGTCAATTTAAACTGTTCAAGTGGCTTTACAAAACGCTTTTCAACTTGTTCTTTCGGGGGACTAGAAGTTGTAGAAAACACCCATCCGGCCATTCGTTAACGGACTGTGTCCCATATTATGACATGCTAAGTTCTGACGAAATATAAGTTTAAGCGTCCGTAACTTATAGGCCCTATATGTGTTTGATTTAGCCTATTCTACATTTCAGATTTGTTGAATAGAATAAAGATCCAATTACGTGTGTTTGACGCACACACGATAAAACAGTCTTCAATTTATTTTACAATAGAAAATATGAAATATAACTTGGTCTTGGCATGGTGCAACTTAGAAAATCCTACTCTAAACCCTGAATGACATAATGCTACTTCTTGTCCAGCTTCGACAGAGGTCTGACCAACTACTAAGACATCAATTCACTTTTCGAGATCTGGCACTCTGTACTTGATTGACACTATCACAGCTCTCAATGTAATAATAGCTCAATTTGTTTGACATCGAGCCAGGGCCTTGTGTAGTGTACAGCTAAATGAGTAGGCTATGAGTTGGCCTTGGCAAATGGTCCCCACTTTAAATGAGTAAGAGATGCGTAGGTCTCTCTTAGGTCTCTCTCTTAAGTCTCTCCACACATACTACACAAACCTCTGTCTCTCTTATTGGTTATGTGACACTGGATAATCCCTATATATGCAAAGCATATGTACCTCACAAACGACACATCATTTTGAGAGATATAATGATTTTATGTTTGTTTTTTAAGCAACAAAAAAGGGCTTGGATGTGAACAGATCTAGTCTGTTCCATGATGAGAAAGGCAACTAAGGGGGTAGGGAGGTCATGTAGCCACTGTGCCCACCCACTCCCCTAAGGTGTTGAAAAGGCAAAGTCAGATAACCGCACCGCGCTAACCTAAAAATATTCCCCCTCCTCTCCCTCCACCCATGGGTGGAAAGAGAGAGGGAGAGAAAGGGAGAGAGAGGGAGACGAGTCAGGATAATCTGCTTTTCCGGGTCTTATCTAGAGAAAGGCAGGAACGCATGCTCCTTTATCGCCGCCAATGTGATTACTGCCTCGGCTTTTCGGAGCTTTTCTGTCCTGGTGCTCAGTCCCGTCTGAGCTGCTGGGAGCAGGCCTCACTGTCACCAAGCCTGGCCCACACTGGAGGACAGACCGGCCGGGCCCAGCACAGACTGGCTGCATACCCACCACTGGGACTGCGTGAGAGCTAATGGAGCTATCGAGTCACTCGTGAGATGTGACGCATCAGACCAGACGGTTCTCATTTTCACTGCTAAAAAGAAAACTGCAATTTTTCAACATTATGTACATTCACAAAGTAGAATCAACACATATACCTAAATAAATTAACAAAATTAATTATTAAATCAGCAATATAGCAATTTACAGTTAATTAAATCAGAAGTAAGGCAGGCCAGTGGGAGGAAAAACAGAGGAAAAATTAAATATCTAGGATGTCCCTAGGTTCCACAGAGTACAATAAATAACAGTAACACACAATGTAATTATGCATCATAAATTAACAACATAATGAGACAGTATAATAACAGAGTGAACACTGGTTACATTGACAGTCAAGTTTCCCTGCTATTACACATACACTGTTGGAGGCTCCACCCCTATACTTGTTTCAGGGATACCAGGCCATGTGTGTTAAACTGAGGTGTTTATACAAGGATTAACCCAGCGTGGTTAGAGGGCTCCCAGGGTCAGGTAGAGTATATGTCATCCCACTAATAGTTATGATTAACACTGGGGGAATGTTAGCCTTATCCTATATCTGAGACTTGGCCAGGTTCCTATTCCACAAGGAGTGTTTAGACACCTCATACTGATATGGAATCAAACCTTCCCACTGAGGTGGGGGAGAAACTAAATTAACAAGAAAAAACAAAAATACAATGAAGAATGATGGTTTAAATGCGCTGTCGTTTAGTTAAAAAGTATTGAACCAATTCTATGTAGTATATGTTTGTATAACAAATGGTCAGAGGTTATTTCTGCGGAGAGGAAGCAATTAATTACCGTAACACCTTCTGCATTATCAAGAGAAGGGAAGAAAATAAAAGCGGGGCCTTGAAGCTGCCTTTCCCTCTGGTGTCAGAGGACTACAGGAAGTGGAAGTGGCCCCTGGTGTCAAGAGGACTACAGGAAGTGGAAGTGGCCCCTGGTGTCAAGAGGACTACAGGAAGTGGAAGTGGCCCCTGGTGTCAAGAGGACTACAGGAAGTGGAAGTGGCCCCTGGTGTCAGAGGACTACAGGAAGTGGCCCCTAGTGTCAAGAGGACTACAGGAAGTGGAAGTGGCCCCTGGCGTCAAGAGGACTACAGGAAGTGGAAGTGGCCCCTGGTGTCAAGAGGACTACAGGAAGTGGAAATGGCCCCTGGAGTCAGAGGACTACAGGAAGTGGAAGTGGCTTCTTAAGACTATGGAGATGGCTGTCTATACAGCACTAACCCGAGGACCTAGCATCCTAAGCTTATGGAGACGCGTCCCTTGGTTACAGGAAGGGGAAGAGTCTCTTCTTGAGGATGTAGAGGACGGTGGAGAGGAAGAGGGCCAGGCCGAGGAAGATGAGCAGCTTGTCGGTGAGTTCCCGGCGGTTGTATTTGGTGATGAGTTTCCTGCTCAGCTGAATGGTCCCGGTCATGGCCTTGAACTCCTCATTGGTCTCCAGCACTGTCCTTGATGATGTTGCTACGGAGACAATGTGTCAACACTGTACCGTCTCTGACAGCCAAATATGTCAGATGTCGGTCAAATATATAAGAATTGTTTACCCTCTACATGTTTAAATAATGTATTTCTTAATTTTAACTTACTATTATGAGAGTCAGAATGGAGGGGAAAAAGACTGATGCCAGTCGTGTCTGGATAAAGAATCTACAGGGCAAACACGGAGGATTGAGATGTTTCAGCCCTGGACTCTAGGGGGCGCCACTCACCCAGCGAGGTCATTGTCTCCTCGCTTTGCTGCACCTGCTGCGACATCGTCCGGCTCATGCTCATCAAGCTCTCTGTGATGTTACTGGATGTCTGGGCCATTCCCTCTTTCGTATTCTTCCTGATTAGAGGACACAATGTATAATATGATTATCAAATGATCAGTGGCTTTCTTTGTTCATTGGATATACTGTATAATAATAAATAATCACACCTCATAACAGTTATGGATCAAATATTGAGCACTGAAGAGCAAAACAAGCCTTCTTTACCTTTGTCTCAAAGTACTGTCTCCTCCACTGAGCAGGGCCTCTTTCTCCAGGTTGTCGATGGAGAGTTTGCTTGCCAGGTTTGCTTTCCTCCATGCTGTCTGGTTACTTCAGAGACAGAAAAAATATCAGTCTCAGCGCTATCCCAAGACTCTCCACAACATGGTACATTATCATACATCTCAGTTGTGGACACAAACACAATTGGAGATAGGGTGTGTGTGGAGTCATTCCCCCGATTCACCTCAACATCTGTTTTCGGTGTCCCTCCACCTCCCTAAGCAAGGCCATCTTGTCAGACTCCTTGTCCTGCTCCATCCCCATCTGTTCCAAGTCCTGTCAACCCCAGAGCAGTTCTGACGTCACCTCCTCGTCTTCTTTGCTTGTAGTTTGGAGTGTTGCATTATCGTTTTGGACATGATACATGAAAGGCAGCTAAGGGTTGAAAATAAATCGCAGATGCATTGTACACAAACACCTGGCCCTCACCTGGATGCGCAGCCGGAAGTTGAGCAGTTTTACTTTAACTTTCGAGTTCAGATCTGTCAGCTTGCACAGTGGTCCTGTGCACTCATTGATATCCTGATTACAAAACAACATTAACCGTGACGGTGGAATACGTTATGGAATTGAGGCGAAATTTTAATTTTACGCACAAATAAAGGTTTGGGTGGAAGTTCTGGGACACAAAACAGCCAAGGCAAAAGACACAAGGATTACAGTCGGACATTATAGCGAAACATTTCATGTTAACATAACCGAGTCAAAAAGATTAAAACTGTACATGTACAGTACCTAGCTGGAAATGCAATGTCGGACTTGCCATGCACTTTTCCATTGCCACGAACAGTTAATAGACCACACGACGAAAGCTATGTCAGTGTAATGTTATGAATCCAGCTGCTCGCTGGTACTGGAACACAAGCTATCTTCTGTAATGGATACATGACAACGTAGACGACTAACATATGCCATTAAATGAGTGAGGCTTGTATTAATAACACTGTTCAAACCTGAATGAGAGCCTTGATGTCCAAGTCATATTTGAGAATCTCTTGCTCACATATTCTGACGTGGACCTCTGTGCAAGACGCCATTCTTGAGACTTGGATCTCTACGGCAAGCACGGAGCCGGCAAAATAAACTGTTTTGAGTTTCTCCGAGATCAACTGACCTATAGACATATTTTCATACAGTAGGAAAACATATATTTATTAAAGATAAAAAAGAGACTTGATTGTTTTAAGACAGTTTAATTATTAGGGCATCAGACAAACATTAAAGAAATAAAAAGGAAAGGCATCATGTTAAAGGCGAAAAATAAAACATCCATATCAATATTTGCAAATCACTTAGAAACAGTAAACACATTGTACACACAACACAGACCATGGGAGGTTGTCATTTTTGTGTTTCACTTTAGTGAAACACATTAAATGAGAAACTTTAGAAAAGTTATTTTGGGATCAATTTGTACAAGGCACCATTGTGGGCATCTCTTCACCGTCAAATGCTATACATATATATATACGAGGATTGTGATGTACAAGGTGCCGTCATGGAGTTTGGATCAAGCGCTCCATGGGTGTGCAGCAGCTTCTCTGTGGAGACAAGTGGAATGATCGACATAGTATACTTCATATAAAATGCTGTAGTATTTAGACAAACATTTGAATGATGTTATAATGTATTATATTGCACGAGTTTACCTGCAGGGGGTTGACTGGAGACTAGGGTTTGACAACTAGGGCCAGTGGTAGTTCAGGTACCAGATGGTTTCGTTACTCAGGACAGGGCCAAACAGTGGGTTGAGCTGGGATAGGATAGCTATCAGCCAACTGAGACAACAAAAGCAATGTAAGACAAATGCCCAGTTCAGACCCTTAACATAGTCCCCCCTGGCATTGAACAGAACAGAAGTCTGGAAAACTCTCAGTTCATTTTTACTTTAAAAGTGGCATTATCAACGGCTTCTGGATTATCAAAATGCCTCTGGATTAGATTGGATGGATATAACCAATCTTGGACTCCTCTGTAGTCATCTTCAGGAACCTGCCCTATATCAGATAAATGGTTGTGATTGGCCAGACCAGATGAACGTTGGATGTAAATCTATTTGAATGGGGAGGGTGGCTGGCCAGACCAGCCTGCCATAACATATAAAACATGAGGTTGCAGATTCATCTGTTCCCTAGGCTTGTTATCCACACATCTGTCACCAATAGTCTAATTTTAAGAGTAAGTGATCCAGGGGGGAGAAGATATCTGCACTGTCATGTAGAATCAGAATGAGTCCCGAGAGGTGCATTGTTCTCCTGGTCTAGGGCGCCCTCTAGTGGCCGTAAAAGAATGTAAAACTAAAACAACAAAAAAACACTGCCTGTGAATATTTAATAAGCTCACCCCACCCTATCTAAATATTTTACAAGGCCAGTGTCTCAGAGCTACTACGGTAGGAGAGATGACTACTAGCTACCTAAACACCCATTTCCTATCGACAACTGGAAGTGCAACACACTGGTGATGAATGTGGGCTGACAGTGAGGATGGGATTCCAACAACATTTAAAACCAATCAATGTCAATGAGAACACCCTTAGGCTTAACAGTCTGGCCTCTTGTCTTTTCATACTGAAGCATACCACCTTCTCTCCGAGTGTGTTTGTGTGTGTGTGTGTGTGTGGGGCTATGTGACTGTGCTTGACTGATAACATGCTCTGGTTATTTAAGACCCTTTTAAACCTTGTCAAATACATTTTGATAGCCATTGCTCCATTGCTTTGACTTGTGGCTTCTACTTATATGCAAATTGTACATGGCTCTGGAGGAGTGTTCTAGGTATCTGTATGCCTGTGAGTAAGGCTAGATTCTTTTTTTAAACAAGCAGAAGAAAAAACACACAACCTTAGTTTATGTTTGAGGCCATAGTACTGCAATTGCAAGAGGTAGAAAGGGTCATAACAGAGATATTCATTCGATTTTTGAGATGTCTGTACTTACAACAGGTAGCAGCACACTGCAGTTAACACCAGCATGGTAACTATCACTCTGAGGAAAGGGAATAATGTTATTGCAAAAGATCACAGGGAAGTAGACACTACAAACCATTTTATGATGCATCCATCTTAGGTCTAACATAAAAATGGTATGAAACCATTTTAATACGTGTTTTTTTTATGGAACACACATTTGATAATTTAAAATATAACCTTCTAGACGTGGTTCTAAATCATGTGATCAACGCAGGGCACACAGGCCCATTATAGGTTTACTCGTGCAAGTGGTAGAGATGGGAACTAGCACCCATTGGGGAAGTTCCAGAATGTCAAACCCTGTAAATGTATCACCTCTATCATAAATGTTACATTATCTATTGAGAAACTGGAAAAAACTGTACACCAACGTAAGGTTGTGGAACTGGAGGACAAGCCGAAATGTCTAGCATTGTAAAGGACACTAAAAACCAGCAAAGAAACTCGCTTTCAACCATCCTGAGCAGAGGTTATCTAGCAAAGTAGAGGAGCTAGCATATTTTCAGTTTAGGTATCAAAACGTTCGTCGCCTGTAGAATAAACTTACTTTGTATAACTTTTATAAACTGTATAAACAAATGATTACTTCTATAATGTGGCTAACTTGTTAGCTTGCTTGCTAAACTAGCCAATCAACTCACCCTCTGTTCGGTCCTTTAGGAACAAACCATGGTAGTACTCCGCCGACAATTCCCCAAAACAGTGTCATTACCGCCATAGGGATAGCAAAACTAAGTCCCGCCATAGTTCTCTTTGGTTCTAAATGTAAAAGTCACAGAAATGTACTTCTGCACTGCTTGGGCGAAGTTTCGTGAGCCAGCTGTGTACACTGTTGCTTGCAGATAACAGCCAGATCACACAACTAGGAAGTTGAAATCACATGACGCTGAGTAGTAAAAGGGGGGCTGGTACAGCACATCCCTCCCAGTGTTGGTCATGCATGACATTCAGTTTGCGATACTGGAAAATGTGGTATCCATCCGATACCAAGTAAATACAGAGTATTGCCAATACCCATACCGATACTTTTTACTTAGAAAAGCAGCTTTTCTACTTTCGTGTAGGGAAAGCAATGGCTCATCATTTATGAAGTGAATGAATCATCAATGCATAATCAATAAGCACATTTCAATGACAATTGAAAATGAGAATCTTCATGATCATTGAATTAATTTGTGACTTTTTCCTTTAATTAATTGATCATGATAATAACACAGGACAAAGAGTTTTGTCAAAAATACTGTTAGTATAATGTGCTGTGCTGCCGAGTCGTGTTACTGCACGTGCACGCCGGTATCGTGCCAAGGCACTTATCCCCGCCAGGATTTGCATCCCCTGACCGCGGGAGCGCGCGTGAACTCAGAGAAGCGGAGTTGAGTTACAGAGGGGATACACATTATATCAGGCCGTATTTTCTCCCCTAACATGCAAAGGTCTGTCTTGCCATCATGTGTGATTTTCTGTGTTCTTTTGGTCACAATGAACAACCTGAGATAATATGGAGATTTCTGATCTTTTCTCGCAAAAGTTACAGAAGGGATACACATTATATCAGGCAGTTTTTTCACCTAATATGTGTATCTGATGAGTTAAACTCTGCTTCTCTGATCGCACGCGCGCTCCCGCAGTCAGGGGATGCAAATCCTGGGGGGATAAGTGCCAACTCACACCATAACTCATCTTGTGAGTCTCAATCAATACTGATACCAACATTGGTATTGATACTATCAAAACTTTAGATCAATCTGCCTACCCCGTACCATTCAGAAAACTTGACATCACTCATGGTTGACTTTGCAATTTTGCAAAAGCTTTCTCCATATTTTAGCACTCAAATTCTACTTCTGTGGACTTCTACTCAATGTGCTATATGGTCTTTTCAGTGAATATGCTCAACGATTAAAATGGGTGTCTAAATAGACCTTTCCTTCAAGAATTCAATGAAAATGTAGGTGTAATAACTCACTGCAAAGCAAATATACCCAATGTGTGCAGTGGGCCATACCATCTACAATATTTGTATGGTATGCATTTTTTGTATGTATACACACCTTTAACTAAAGGATTAATAATTGTTCTCCTTCATAAAATTTGAATTATTGTAGAACAGGGCCAATTTTCACCTGCACAGGCTTCCAACAGTAAAACTTATATCCTTGCATTCACCTTTTCAACCACCCTCCCATATCAAAACAAGACATGAAAATCACTTTTTACAACGGTTTATTGATAGCAAAAGATCCTTTTTACTCCGCCATCTTCTCGACGGTCTCCTCCTTGTATTTGCCCTTCTCCTTGCCATCGGCACGAGACTTGGCCTTGCGTTCCAGGATCTTCTTGCGGTCCTTGTCCAGCTTTAGCCTGGTGATCACAACCTGGAGGAAGAAAAACCTATTAGCTGAACATCCTCTTTACATATTTAAGTGGAACCATTTCTCAAAGGACGGGAGCTGGCTGCATAGTATAATTCATAGATCTATAGTCAGAAAAGTCAATGAAAATTGACATGTAATGTCAATTCTCAGAAAAAAAGTCCAGAATGTACACTCATTCAAGAATCCCGTCACATCCTATCACAGTTGTGTCCATATTGTTAATGTCTTAGCCACCTAACTTATGGTGAAAGGCAAAAGGTTCATCTTTAATATGGAAAATCATTTGACCACGGCAATTATTCAATTGAAATCTTTGGCAGACAAACACCAAAAAACATGCCATCTCTGCTGCATGATCAGATCTACTCTTAATCCACCTATTGCTCTACTGGAGCAAGGATCCACTCATACAATGAATGTAGAAATACAAGGGCTCCCCTGGTATCACACATGATTTAGAACACTAGTTGGGAAAACAAATAACTCCATCCATTCTCCATCCAAGTAAACAGACTACAGAAGAGGATGCCATTGTTCACTATTGAACCCACAAGCACGCGTGGGAGTCGGGGTGATCCAAGGAACCCTCACCTTGCTGGGGTGGATGCCGACATGGACTGTGGTTCCGTTGGCCTTCTCCCTCTGTACGCGCTCAATGTAGATGACGTACTTCTTCCTGTAGACCTGGACAACTTTGCCAATCTGCTGGCCTTTGTAGTGTCCACGAACCACCTGCAAGACACACCGAAATTGCCACCAACTGTTAAGTCACCATGAACTAGGATAACCGTTACAATATTTGATAGAACCATGTGCACACTGATCAAATGGCTCCAAGACAGTTGCTGGTCAGTTTAAATCGATGTTGACAAACTTCAGAGCTCGTTACTCAGGTGTAGTGGGCCAAGACTTACCTGGACCTCATCGTCTTTGCGGATGGGCATGGACCTCGCGTTGTACTTCTGACGGAGCTCCTTGGAGAGGGGGGAGGACATGATCTTCCTCCTGATGTGTGAGGGGGCATTGAAATGCCTCTTGCGGTTCTTGCGCCGCGAAGATGTCACAAATGGATTCAGCTTCATGATGGCTGTAAACATAAGTCAGTGGTCAGCAACGGTCGGTGTATGCCAAACATCTCAAATGCAAGCCTACTGTATTGGAAATCAAGGTAGATAGCCATTAGCTGCTAGTCATACACGGAGAAGTAAACGGCTAGCTGGTTAAGACGTAACGTGTAAGCCATTGCCCTTCTACTGTACCAATACACCTGCACGGGTCAAGGCCGACTAACACAAGACTACTCAAGCACTTTCGTTAACAATGCATGTCTCACATCGGTTCTCAAAGTCATCAACTTGTTATGGCATGTGTGTGAAGCTAACGCCGTTAGCAACCTACGACTGTACTGGCTACCCTAGCTTGGGTAGCTCTTCCCTCTTCAAAACAAGCTGCTACATCCACAATATTTGAAACGCATAACACGGTACAACCCAGTACCACTGTTTCAAGTACATCGCAATTGAGACTATGTACTATACTTTCAACAAACTAAAAACGAATACGCTGGAAGGGCTGTACTGCATGTCAATTCAACGTGAAGCTTGCGCTAGCTGACCGAAGGAGAAAACGGGACATTGTATTTTGTCCAGACAAGATCATCGGCACACAATACTGGACTTTAATAGAAGATCATGTGTACTACACTCTTTAATATACATGTGGGACATAAAATAACGGCCGAAATAGAGGATGGAGGTAGATTACTTTTTAACAACGTTCGCAAGAAATTCTTACCCTGCCTAGTACTCCTCAATGGCCGGCGGAAAAGAGGCCTACGTAGTGCTTCCGCTCACATTAGTTCACACGCGAGTCACGCGAGAGGACGTAAAACGAGAATAAATGTGAATGTATTTTATTCTGGGTTCACACTAAGTAGCCTACACATTGTGACATATTCAATAACATAAAGATTGTATTGGCTTTCAAGGTTAGTTAAATACTATTATTTGTGTTTTATATTTAAAAGTCATCCTTTCAATGTCCCTTTTTACACTTTTCACGAGTTTTTGTGCCTCAATGTTAATAAAGAGTTCGATTAGCCTATAGGCCTACTTAAGGAAACATTGAAATCAGGGTTGTGCACGGAAAAAAAAGAACACACGCACACACAAGTTTATATAAGTGTGTGCGTGAGGGAGTGTGTATATTTAATGTAAAATACACACTATACGTTTTTATTTAATATACACACTATTATTAAATACAGACTGCACAGTCAAAATTACACGTATAGGCCTACCTGATACAATAATATTTATTTTGACACGATAATATAGGCCTATATAATACAAATATACTTTGTCTGATACATAGCCTATCAGTGTCAAGAACATTCTAAAGTGTGTACAAACTGGTGTTGAACTGATACACGTTTACCAATTAGTCTAATAATCATGCTTTTGTTAAGACAAGCGACCCAATGAAGCAGCCTAGGCGTATACATCTCACGCTGAAGTACATGGGACAGTAAACTTCACATCAGACGACACATCATCATCCACCCCCACCAGCATATCCCCCTGCCGATCCCCTCCCTTTCCCTTCTTTCTCCAGGCTACAGTCTGATTTCAGTGTTCCCCTTCGTGGCCGCACCACTCGGGAAATGAACCTGGACCGAACCGAACCTACGGCAACTGAACCGAACGAAGGCGCGTTGTCACGGTGCGCTCCCCCTCGCTCCCCGGCACACAGTTTACGGACTATGCTCGCACTATGCGAAGTGATGCTGTCATAGCCCCTTGAGCACGGGGAGCTGTTCTCACCCCCGGTCTACACTCTGTCGCGGCAGTGCGGATGTGGAGTCACCACCGGAGCGTTTTGCCAGAGGAAAGAACCGGAGAAGAAGATGAAATGTTTTTCACGTTACCTCCCGTACCTCTTTCGTCCTCCGAGCACCATCCTTTCTTCCACTTGCCACACAGAAGGTAAGGTGGGACTGTGTCTTAACATGTGTTTGTGCATGCGTGTACATTTGTGTATGTTTGTTTTACCAACTCACTGGAAATTGAATGGGTAAAACAGAGCAGTGTAATGTCAACTATGCAATCAGACTCAGCATCAACATCCCTGACACAATATCCTAACCCTAAGTTAAGCTGAATTGTTCTGTTGGGTCTGCCTGGTGAGTATTAAATGGAGTGCCTTCAGAAGCACGCTAGATCTATTCTGGATGTGGGGCACAGGGAAAGCCCTGAAGTAGACCACTCCTTAGAGTCAGGCATGTGACTGTGTGTCCACATGTGTCTGACTTACTTACTCACTTACTTTATTGTCCCCATGAGGGCGGTTCACGTCAACAAGTAGCCTTACTCATTAGAATCCAGGACAAAGAATGGTTGGTTTAGGAACATGCAGCTCACGTGGGGAGTAACAGTATCGAACAGTCTCTGTGTGTGCCCTGCTTTCACAGATACACTATAGGTGATTGTTAATTGCAGGGACATTCACTCACTCACACACTCACTCACTCATTTGATGGTCAACTTAGCTTTTCGCTCCTCCTCTCTTGCTTCCCACTGTGTCAACATCTGAAAAGATTGCGGTGTCCCTTCTAAAACAGAGGGAACTAGAGAGGGAGAGGGCAGGAGAGAGAGATGGAGGGAGGGAGAGAGAGAGAGAGATAGAGAGAGAGGGAGAGATGGAGGGAGAGAGAGAGATGGAGGGAGAGAGATGGAGGGAGAGAGAATGTCACTAGGGGGATGTGTTGTGCTGTGTAATACAGTTGAGTGTGAAGCCCTCAGAGGCCAATGTTTGTATAACCATCTTTTATTGGGTCATAATGTGACAGAGCCACTGCATTATTCAACCCATACCAAGCTCCCTCCCTCCCACTATCACTCGATCACTCTATCACTCCTCCATCCCCCCCTCCCTCCTCTCTGCCCCCAAGCCTCTAGCCGAGAGAGACTGCATGTGGTCATCACGACAAGGCTCCTTCCCCACCAATGTATGTGACCTATATTTCAGTGAGTGACAGACAACTGTCAGCCTTAAATCTCATGTCACATGCAGTATATGTAGTAAATACCAGGGCTTCAGGCAATGCTTTAGGATGGAGGGTGTGGGGGCGATACATTCATTTGTTTATTCACCCACTAACTTATCCATTCAATTACACTTTTCCACACTTGCATTCAAAGTCATTCATGCAAATACACTCACACCTTCACACCTCTTGCTCACTCACTCACTCACTCACTCACTCACTCACTCACTCACTCACTCCTCCCCCCACCCGCTTCATCTGAGCAGGGCTCATCAAGGATGATCTGGTGGAGCCTGGTTGGTCTGTACATTCATAACAGTGATCAGGCCAGGTCAGTACATCCCTTATAGATCCCCTTCAGGATGAAGCCACAGCTGCCTTTGATGAAGTCAGAGCCTCTCCACAGCCAAGGCCTCCCTGTGCAATAACAAGCCTGCTACATATTCCACACTGAGGGCTTAAGTACAACTCAAGTCATAAAGTCTGTGAGTCAAGAGAAAAGCAATAGGCCAACAACAGTAGCTGTTGTAATGTTATTGTAATGGAAAGTCGTGTGTGTGTGTGGGTGCATGAGGGTGCGTGGAGACAAATGAACACGGTTTAAAGCTGCAAGAACATGCAAGGACACACAATGGCTCTAGATGTTTCTGTGAAGGAATGTAGAAATGTTTGACTGACAGTCCTTACCTTCCCACACACAACCAGACAGCACAATCTCTATAACCTATCTACATTATTAGGTCTCTCTCTCCCCTCTCTCTCTCTCTCTCTCTCTCTCTCTCTCTCTCTCTCTCTCTCTCTCTCTCTCTCACACTCACACCCATCACTCTCACACCTCACACCCCCACACACACACACACACACACACACACACCACACACACACACACACCCACACACTCTCACACATGCACCACATGCACAGGACTAATGACGTGCAGCATGCCATGGTGTGTGTGCTGCACCCAGTGGACTGTGATGATGCAGCAAATGACCCTTGATGTGATATGTGACTAGGAGACAAGTTCCCAATTCCGTCCACTCTGACTGAACAGCGTTGTGTGTGTGTGTGTGTGTGTGTGTGTGTGTTGAATGTCCTTACCTATGGTCAGCCCTGAAGGCCAATGATCTAGACATCATGAATATGACACTATGGGCACTATGAGTAGGTCTCCAGAAAGTGGCTTAAACTGATGTCTGTTCCCTTCCATCCACACTGCACCCCCAGCCCTCCATCCATCCGTGTCTGCCCTAGCAGAGTTTTCCCCCAGGGTGGATGTGTGCGTGTGAGTCTGCATGTGTGTGTGTGTGTGTGCAGCAACCATGTTAGCTGAAAATGCGTTATGTAAGCCGTTTGAACAATGCTACCCAACCTGTGTGTGTGTGTGTGTGTGTGTGCGTATGTTTGTGTGACTTTGTGTGTGTGTGGGTCGCTGTGTTCGATTGTGTGTGTGACTATGTAATTGTTGTCTTTGTTTATCTGGGCCAGACACGAGAGAGAGAGAGAGAGAGAGAGAGGAGAGAGAGAGAGAGAGAGAGAGAGAGAGGGAGAGAGTCGGGATGAGAGAGGGAGAGCAGAGTCTCTTTGAGAGCTCGCATCGTCTCTAGACTCTCAGCTAGCTCTCTAGTGATGATGAGAGTGAGACATGCCATGTCTCTCGGCCTCACCTGCGGCCAGCCTCTTGGCCAATAGCCTGCATAAGTTGTGTGTTTGTGTGTACGTGTGTATTTTGAAAGGGATGTAAGCATGTGTGTTTATCCTCCCTAGTGCCGTTTTTTTCTCTCATTTGTGAGCAAGACTGGTCAGCTGTGCTGTGATGGATTAAGTCTTAAAGTCCCTGAAGTGTCTGTGTGTGTGTGTGTGTGTGTGTGTGTGTGTGTGTGGTGTGCGACGTCTGCTGTCTTGTGCCTGAGTCAGGAGAAAACTCACTGCGTCTTCCCAAAGAAACGCCTCATCTCAAGCTGCCATCAATCAGCCCACCAGCAGAGCAGGGTCTCCTTGCTGTCGCAGTTGTGAGAGTCAAAAATGTATGTGCGCTTGCGTGTTGTTTGTGCGGAGATGTGTGTGTTTGTGAGAGAGATCGAGAAAAGGAGAGAGAAATAGGCTCTCTTCATGAGTCAGAAGGATGGAAATGTACCAGATAGACTGAAAAATGGGGGGGGGAAAAAGTATGAAACTATTTTTCACACTGCACGATAGAAAGAACACCTGAAGGGTTTGTGGGTGTTTTCCCCCTGATCTCGGTTTTATTTCCATCGTGTTTTGACGGAGCATGACACTTTCTTGGAATCACTGCGTCTAAAGAAGGATAGGTGCAAGAAGAAGGATGTGTGTGAGTGTGTTTAGCTATCACATAGCCGTCCCACACCCTGCCATGTTGCTGTTATCCTGACAGACACCCACTTCTCATTTCAGCACACACTCCCAACTACCGCCTAGCCTTGCATGCCTCCGAAGCCAAACACCTCCACACACACTCTCACGCACGACACACACACACACACACATAGATCGAAGGCCCGAGATAGAGTTTTATTTTTAGTGACCGATACATTAGAAACACAGAGAGAACCTCTCCTCTCCTATTATACAGTAACAAGATAGAATTACAGTGAGAATGTAGAGAGGACGCCTCCTTCATTCATCATGTCTAACTGTTAGACATCTTCCCACAGATCAACATGGTGCTCTCCACAGTCCTCACCACCACACTGAGAGAGCCCCCTCCAGTCAGCCAGCAGGTGTTTCCCTCTCTCCTGCTTGGTGGAGATGGTGTCAGACTGGAGCCGAGGTGCTATTGAGTGGTGGTCCCTGGTGGGACTGTGAGCACAGACAAAGGGCTCCTTATCGAGCTGGGCCAGAGACTGTGCCGGCGCAGACAGACAGGCAGCACGCAGACAGACAGAAAGGCAGACTGACAGCCAGAAAGGCAGACTGATAGGCAGACAAACTAGCAGACAGACGGACACGCAGGCAGGCAGGCAGGCAGGCAGGCAGGCCAACAGACAGACAGACAGACAGACAGACAGACAGACAGACAGACAGACAGACAGACAGACAGACAGACAGACAGACAGACAAACAGACAGACAGACAGACAGACAGACAGACAGACAGACAGACAGGCATTACAGGATTATTGAAATCAGATCTTTGCCCGCTAAATTGTCAGACATGAGGGTCTGAGAAAGAGAACGAAAAAGATCGAGAGAAGAGAGAGACAGACCGAGACAAAGAAAGAGAGAGCGAAAGAGAGAGAAAGCAGGAAATAAATGGTTTGCGGCTGCCCTTTGCACTCCACGTTGTTCATTTCTTATTTCTAATTGGGTGGCAAGAGACCCAGAAGTAGATGCTACGATACCCTAATAGATTTAGATTAAAGGGCAAACTAAGAATAACAATCCCGAGATCTAGGCTCCATTCTTTGAGCCATGAATCAATAGAAGAAAAAGAGATACCGATCGGAGAGCAAGGCCTAGAAAGAGAGAGGAACGGGGAGGAGCAGAGAAAAGAGGGAGAGAGAGGGAGAGAGATGCGGAAAGGGGCGAAGAGAGAACGAGAGAAATGTGAGAGACGCCCAGGTCCCAGCTGTGTTTGGGTCCTCTGGG
This sequence comes from Mallotus villosus, assembly GCA_903064625.1. NCBI lineage: Eukaryota > Metazoa > Chordata > Actinopteri > Osmeriformes > Salangidae > Mallotus > Mallotus villosus. Next base: position 106,893 of record CAEFZP010004714.1, on the reverse strand, counting down.
GCCCCTCCGGTCCAGCCCCCTCCACGGCTCTCCAGGGTCCAGTGTTCTGTTCAGTGATTGGACGGGGTTAGGAGCGGTGCACGACCACCTCATATCACCACAGGGACAGCCAGGCAAGGACACATGATGTCACCCCGCCCCACCCCTGCTGAGCCAGTAGAGGTGGGCTCAACGAGACTGTGTCTCTTCGATGAGCCGCCGTGGCGTGAAGGTGTGGAACGCACACACAAATACACATGTACACGCACACACACACACACATACAATGACCTACACACGCATACACAGACACACACACACATTTAGGTGGAGATATAGAGCAAGACTAGAACAGAGAGATAAAGATGTCATGTGCTTCAGGGACTACAGGCTCTTCCTTGTGATTTAGTGAGCCCAGTGAAGGTGCCTGAGCAGGGCTAGAGGTTCTTCCTCGGTCCTGGTGACTAAACCTCCCCCTGGGAGACATGGCTTCCCTCTGATTAGATCGAGCTTTATGTTGCTTTTTATAGTTCTGGAAAACTGCTCGAGTGTCCTTCTGTGAAAACGTGTGCTTGTGCCGAGTCATCACAGTTCTGTGTGAACGGTCCGGCTTCTATTGGCTGGATGTGACAATGTGACGAGGGGCGTTCAGCCCAGCCCTTTGGCTCTCCTTAGATAGCTGGTAATTCATCTGTCCTCTTGTAGGTTTATGGGGTTTGTGTTTGTGTCATTCTGTCGAGTCATGAGTTTCAGCACCACGGACAGAGCACACCTCTACTCTCTCTTTCTCTTCCTCTGTCTTGCTCTATTGCTCTCGCTCTTTCTCTATCTCTCTATCTTGCTCTCTCTCTTTCTCTCTGCACAAATGACTGGTTTGAGCCAGAGTCTAATAAAAGATTTGACTGTTTGAATGGGCGATGTGATGTCACATTCACACGAGTGAGGTTGTGAGACAGCAGCTGTATGAATGAATAATGTATTCTATAAAGATACTGCAAATAGGACTATGGTACATACAGTACCAGCCACACACACACACACACTCATGCACACACACACACACACACACACACACTGCAAAGGCAGTAACAGATGAATCTACGATGAGTCATCCTCACACTCGCCTGAGTTTCCCTCCGCCCATGCTGTCTGTACTGATATGGTACTTCACTTCCTGAGGTATTTCAGTAAAGTATCACCTGATTGGATATCTGGCTGAGCACCTGTTGCCTATAAAGCATCCTACTGGATTCCTATGCTCCTGTTACAAGTGTATCTGATGAGTCATCAAACCTTCTTGGACCCTGTGGCTCCTACCAACCAAGACGACGTTTCCCATAAATCCACACCTTCAGCCATCTTTGTTTTCCAGGCTAACTCTCCACCCGTGGGAGTGAGTGGGATTAGGCAGAGGTGACTAGTGGTTGCAGGCCCACTGATAATGACTCTGCAAATGGGGTTACATAGTCTGTCTGTACATAGTCACAGATTAGTAGAATAATTTAAGACTAAAAATACAAATGTTGTATGTAATGTCAACATACCAGAGATAACAGTACGTAATCAAGGTTATCACAGAATATCATAAAAGTTTAAGACTCTGAAAATACAAATATCTCCCGTTTAAATATTCAATTAATAAGTGAAAGAGAGTGTGGTACCACCCCATCCAGGTCTGTTTCAGTGAGCTGCTGGGCTTTCAAGAAGCTTGAAAGGAGGGAGGAAGGGGGGAGGAGAGACGGATGAGAGTGCAGATTTGGTGAAAGAAAGGAGAGATCTTTCCGGCGGTTGCTACTGAATGTGAGATGAGACCTGGCTACGGCACACTGTTCTGTCTGTTTCCCCACCAAGCTCTGGCTCTCAGACCCAGCTTCCTCTCTCTCTCTCTCTCTCTCTCTCTCTCTCTCTGTCTCACCCTCTCTCTCCCTCTATTTTCTGCTCTCTCTCTCCCCTCTCTCTCTCCTCTCTCTCTCTCTCTCACCCTCTTTCCCGTCTTGGAACCTTCCGGTACTGGGTAGGGGGGAGAGGCTTGGTTTTGCGGGGTTTGTCATAGTGATATGGGTGTTCTGCTGTCATTAGTATTGACGGTGTGCAGAGTGCTGGCTTTATTGGGCCAAGCTATCCTGGCACATAAGATGTTTACGACAACTCTAGACCCATTCACTGCAAGTGTGTGTGTGTGTTTGTGTATGAGCTTTGGTGTGTGCTTTAGTGTTTGTGCATATGTGAACGTGTACATGTTTGTTTGTTGTTGTGTCTGTGTACTGCTAAGGTACCTTATGAAGACACCTCCCCCTCTAAGGCCACAGAAGCATGTGTGTGGAGCTCCCAGTCCCTAGCTCATCTGACTGCTTCACTGACTGTTCTGAGACATGTATGCCCCTCAGCATCCATGTCTATGACTCCCACAGGGTGTCTGTGGTGGTGTGTGTGTGAGAGAGAGAGAGAGAGAGAGAGAGAGAGTGGGCAGAGAGTGGAGAGTGGGAGAGGGAGAGGTGGGGGAGAGACGAGAGAGAGAGAGAGAGAGGGAGAGAGGGAGAGAGTTGCGAGAGGGGAGAGCGAGAGAGCGCGACTAGAGACGAGTCGAGAGAGCGGGATGAGAGTAGGGACGACGAGAGGGCTGAGAGCGAGAGAGAGAGAGAGGGAGAGCGCTAGTGCGAGAAAGAGCGAGAGGGAGAGAGGGAGAGAGAGATAGATAGTGAGAGACAGAGAGCGAGAGATAGTGAGAGACATGAGAGAGGGAGAGAGAGGAAACTGTGTCTTTCTGGTGGAGCGTAGTGGCACTCTAGTGACGTGTAGTGGGCCTCTGGTGGGTTACACTCATGACTGACTCTGGACCTGAGTGAGTTACACTGCAGAACTCTGCCTGCTGTTCTGCAGGACTGAGCCCGGCTGCCAGGGTGTCACAACAGAGAATCAGTCAGGCTGTCTGGGGGGCCTCTATTGATCCAGTATGGATGTGGAATCAATGGAGCTGTCAGACCCAGAGGAAACCAGTCACAGATGATCCATGGAACTGGCTTGCACGTGCGCACATACACACGTGCACATACACATACGCATATGCACACACACGAACACACATGCACAAACACGCACACGTGTGCCGGCATGCACAAACAGGAAGTAGATGCACGCAAACAGATCACACACACACACGCAAATTCATCTCAACATGTAATAATCCTTTTTGACCAGAAGGTGGTGCTGTAAGATAAGCAGTGTCTTTGGTTTACTTCTGCTGTGAGGCCATGGCCAACTAGACAGAGACGTGTACTCCTGTATTTACACATAAGCATCTATGAACGATGATATTTGTTTATTATTTGATATGTACTATTGTCAACATGTCTTTCTGTCTATGGTATTTACAAATCAAACGTAAAGAACGATATAGTACTAACAGCACTAATGATGTCAACATGACTTGTTCATTCAGGACTGTGTACTGTGTACATTTAGAGAGCACAGACCGCAGATATGCAGAGGTCACAAGAGAACAGTGTCTCACTTGTTTAAAGCCAAGGAACACTCACATTTACAGAGCAAAAGAACATCATCACAGCTCCGATATGACTGTACTGTATCATAATGGGTCCCGACACTCCCTAAGGCTGTTTGAGATGGGTCCAGTGAACAGCTTTGCCAGGTCGATATCAGATGGACCAGTCAAACTAAGCCCAGCTGAAATGAGCTGGTGGCTGGATCAGCCCCACTGACATGTTACTATTAGGAAGGAGCAATGAATTTATCCTCACAGTAGTGGAAGCTTACCCATCTAAGCCCTCTCAAAGTGTGTGTGTGTGTGTGTGTGTGTGTGTGCGCGTGCGTGCAAGCATGCATTTATGGTAGTGTATGTGTGGGCACGGGCAATTGCCCATTTGTGTCCAGGCAAGTGTCCCTGTGTGCATGCGTATATGTGTGTATGTGTGTAGGTGTGTATGTGTGTAGGTGTGTATGTGTGTAGGTGTGTATGTGTGTAGGTGTGTAGGTGTGTAGGTGTGTATGTGTGTAGGTGTGTATGTGTGTAGGTGTGTAGGTGTGTAGGTGTGTAGGTGTGTAGGTGTGAATGTGTGTAGGTGTGTATGTGTGTATAGGTGTGTAGGTGTGTATGTGTGCACATGTGCTATCAGAGTTCCTGGATGGACAGCTTGGCATCCCCGTGGCTACTAGTGGCACAGCCTCTCTGTGATCCTGCCTGGCAGCTGCTCTGCCAAAGGGATTCTCCTGGAGATTACAGAGGGGCTGAGGCGAGGGCGTTTTGGTCGAGGGGCTTCTGATCGAGGGGCTTCTGATCGAGGGGAGGGCGTTCTGATCGCCCATGCAGGGCCCTTCCAGTTGGAGTTGTAACCATTTCGGTGTGTTTTTATTGTCTTGTGTGTGTGTGTATATGAGGTACAGAAAGACACACACAGAGAAAGTGTGTGAATATATTCTATGTGGGTGAGAGACGGACAGAGAGAGAGAGAGAGAGAGAGAGAGAGAGAGAGAGAGAGAGAGAGGAGAGGAGAGAGTGAGAGACGAGAGAGCGAGAGAGAGAGAGAGAGAGAGAGAGAGAGAGAGAGAGAGAGAGAGGAGAGAGAGAGAGAGAGAGGAGAGAGAGAGTGGAGAGAAAGACAGAGAGTGAGAAGGGGATGAGGGGGGTTCACACAGAGCATGTTTTCTGTCACGTGGGACTACTGAACATGATTGTGTAACAGGGAAGGGACACATTCACCAATATTGGATCAACCCTCATGTTGCACCTTTATGCAACACTGGCATGTTTTATTGCTGAAGGCCAGTTTGTCTTTTCACACAGACTGAGACAACCACTAAAGCGGTGTGGCCACAACGTCAGTCCTATCCATCCAATCAACACTTTCAATGTGTTTTAAGTACGCCAAATTGTTATTTCTTGTCATTCTTTGACCCGTTTTTTACGCCTGTCCAAGCTCTACCATCGCGAGTTCTTGGTAGCTGTCCAGCGTGCTGATGCCAGCCGAAAGCGCGCTCCATTGCGCAGTGAGCCGCGCGAGGTGGGGACTATTTTTGGTCAACTCCGATTCTATCGGAAGCTTGTTCTCTTCTTATATGGATTAGACAGCTCTTGTTTGTTCAGTCACGCGTGGCATCGCGAAAGGTCTTGAACAAAGAACATTATATGCCTATATCCTTCATTTGCCAATGACATACCGTGTTCATCATGAATGTAAACAAGCTGCGATTATTGAGTAGACCATTAACCCCGTCTAAGAAGCATGTTAAAAAACGCTCCAAGTGTATTAAGACGAATATGACCACAATAATGACGTTTGAGGATCTTAATGGTTTAATTATGTAGACAGCTGTTGTGCTGCATAGCAATGCCGATTCACAAGCAGTTTCCTAGCAACTAGCGTAGGTTAGAGTGCCTTCCTTTGAGTGGTACTTGCTCTTAGCAGAGAATCACAAAGCTTCGTTTACATGGCTATGCATCAATCTGACGCCGAGACACAGAGCTTCAATTTTTCCTGTTCTGACACTGGCATCTGTCAATTTACAATTCAAATGCATGTGTGTGGTGTGTGTCTCTATGTGTGTGTGTGTGTGTGTGTGTGTGTGTGTATGTGTGTGTGTGTGTGTGTATCTATGTGTGTGCCCTCAAGGTCAGATATAGAATCTCCATGGCCGTTCAGGAGCTGCAAAGAAATAATTAAAAATCATTGGTTTCAGTCCAAGAGGGTTTGCACTAATCATTGAACATGCAATATTTCAATTAAATCTGTACCAGGGGAAGGAGGGGTAGATAGAAACAGGGTTGGCGGAAACGAAAATGGGGATGGGGTGAGGGGGGTGTGGGGGGCAAGGGGGGCGAGGGGCAAAGGAGAGTCAAGGGAACCAGAAATGCAATCCTGTCTGTCGACGTCTAGGAGCGATTGAGCGTTTGTGTCTCATTGTGGTGTAATTGGAATGACACCAAGAGTAAAGCCCACAGATTTAGCGACAGCCTCCAGGCTTGACTTAATACCTTCAACCAAAACTACACATCCATCTCTTTCTTGCTGTCTCCATCCCTCTCACGCCCCACATGCCCCCACCAGCCACCTCCAGCCCTCCTCCACCCCTCCTCCACCCACCCTTCTCCATCCTCTTTGAGATCCCCATGTATCTCCATTCCAATCTCATTGCATATCAGCCCCCAAAACGGTGACTGAATTTACAGTTTATTAAAGACTATAACAATGGCGTCTCAATGGAGCAGCCATTTTCTAGTTCCCCTATACTCGTTCTCCTCCGTCTCAAACAGGCCATTAGACTTCTTACTCAGCCTCTGCAGTCCACTGTTTGGATTGGAAAGCTATCTCCCTCCAGACCTGCGGTGGAGAAAGGGCAGACGGAGCAGGTTTCCCCAGGCAAGGAAGCTCTCTCCTTGGGCTTTCCTGGTGCTTAGCCCCCTCCCTGACAGATGGGCAGCCCGGTCAATCCTATTACCACCCTGTGCTTTTAGATCCTGTGGACGTATGCCAGGGTGGGGAACGGAGGGTCTTACAGGAAGCCTCCTAAGAACGGGGAAAGAATCTTATGGTTGTTTGTTTGCTAACAGTTCAGAAGCTTGTGTACTTATAGGAGAAACGAGGGGGAGGAGGGGGAGCGGGGAGGGGGGAGCGTGACCGTTGAGGTTCAGTTGTGCTTCCAGTAAAAAGGAACGGAATGTAAATATTTTTTTTTGAATATGTGTGTATTATTATTTTTGTATGTGTATGTTGCCAAACATTTCCTCATTAACTAAGTGCATACACTAGAGCGCAATAACAACATTGTCCAATGAGCAGTGGTACGGAAAGAAACATCAAATAATACAGGGAGGATGCACATTTAATAGAAAATGAAATACGAATGTTAAATATTGACTAGCGATGCACAACTTTACAATCACATTTGGATGTGTGATTGTTATGTTTGTCATTTGGTATACCAAAAACCTGTACAGCTGTGTCTATATGTATGTGTGTGTGTGTGTATGTCAACAGTGTGTGTGTGTGTGTGTGTGTGTTATTTGGTATGCAGAGCACATCCTAGCCTACCCAGCACAGGCATCCCCAGGTCAAGCAATTACCACACATCAAGGGGAGCAATTGGCCATGACTAAAATATCATGGCCATGTGATGGTTCCTATGTTGGGCTTCCTGGGCCTAATTTAACCCACTTTGTCCACACGATTGAGGAGGAATGAGAACATGCTCTGGGGTTCTGCTCTCCCATGTGGTGGCTGTCAGGCTGCCACGCTGGAGCCGGGCTGCAGACAGGCGTGTCGCACAGAGGGTGCTTGACGCGGGCCTGATCCTGGTGTTCAATAAGAGAGGGGAGAGAGGGGAAAGAGGGATGGTGGGTTGAAAGAGGGAGGGCTTGGGAGAGAGGGATATTCGGGGAGAGAGGGAGGGAGGGCTGGGGAGAGAGGGAGGGCTGGAGAGGGCGGTGAGAGAGGGAGGGCTGGTGAAAGAGGGAGGGCTGGGGAGAGAGGGAGGGCTGGGGAAAGAGGGAGGGCTGGGGAGAGAGGGAGGGCGGGGAGAGAGGGAGGGGCTGGAGGGAGGGACGGGGAGAGGGAGGGAGGGGGGGAGAGTGGGGAGAGAGGGAGGGCTGGGAGAGGACCGGGAGAGAGAGGGAGGGCTGGGTAAAGAGAGAGGGCTGGGGAGAGAGGGAGGGCTGGGGGAAGAGAGGGAGGGCTGGGGAAGAGAGGGAGGGCTGGGGAAAGAGGGAGGGCTGGGGAGAGAGGGAGGGCTGGGGGAGATGAAGAGAAAGGTGAGTAGGGAAAGATACAGGAGGCCGGGGAAAGGAGAGATGACAACACTAGACAGAAAAAAGAGAGCTATTGGGGGCTGGAATTAAAAGCTGAAGAGAGAGATAGAGGATGGAGAGAAGTTAAGAGAGGGGGGGATGGGGGTAGCATGATATAATTATAGCAGGAGCATTGATCTCAGGCTTTGACTGTTGGCACCTTTACCATGCACACTCATTATACAGTCGGATGTACTGACTGCCTTTTTCTGTCACTTTCAACCTTCTCTGCCGCTCTCTCTCTCTCTCTCTCACTCACACACACATACTCATAATAATACACAAAGATAGACACACAGAAACGTGGAGCTATAGCAAGACAAAGAAAGAAAAATATGCCCCTGAGCTTCATTTCCAAAACACAAATCTGAATCCTCCAATCGCATGGCTTCCCTCCGCTGGCTGTGCTAATTCTATTGTTTCAGGGGGGATTTCTCATTTATTTCAGTTTAATCCTATCCCCATAATTCAACTGTGACCCCTGCTGAAGTCTTTTTTTCGGAGAGCAGCATCCCCGAACACAACGGCTCCCATTGTCTCGCGACTCACTGTTTAAATAACGATAAAGACAAGACGACTCGGTGAGCAGCACCGCCGTGCGCTCGGACGCGTCCGAAAAGGTCAAGGCTGGAAGGTTCGTTCCTCCGCAGATTTCATTACAAGAGCCGTAGACTGCGAACATGGAAACCCTCCGAACACGAGACCTCCCCGACGCTCCAGCACCCAGCATGGTTATTACAGTACCATGCATGGATAATGCCCTCTAATGTGTTCACAAGGAGGCGGGTGGGTGATGGGGGTGTAAAATGGGTCCCCGTGTTGGAAGGCCCGGTGAAGGGCCTTGTTTTTGCTGCGAGCATCCTCCCATTCATCCACCCCCCCCCCTTTATGGCCCCCCTCACAGTCAGATCCCCATTAGCACTGAAGCAGGGGATTGGCATGAATGTGCAAATGGGTTTGTGGATTAGATGTGTGTAATGCATTTAGGATGGGGCTGGATCTCTTTATTTATGATCTCGGTCTGGGGACTGGAGAAAGACACTGTATGAAGGTTTGATTATATGTCGGTTTTGTGTGCGCTTAAAACCTATTGCACGAATATGTGTGAGTTTGTAGGTGTGTGTGGAAAGGTACACTTTCTCTTACTCACATGCGCACACACATGGCCTGTACACTCAAACACACATCTACAGTCCCACGCACAAGGACACACACACACACACACACATATTTGGGATTACCGTGTACTGTACCAGAGGAAGTCCCACAGTGTCTGTTATTAAACCCAGCGTGGAAACTGGGCCTTTCCAGAATGACGTGTGGACGGCAGCTCGTCTGATCTAATTAATCAGTGTCTGGCAGCTCTAATGCCCCTTCTCTCTTGCTTCCTTGTCTCTCTCTCCCTCTCTCTTTCCCCCCTCACCCTGTCTCTCTTTCCCTCTCTCTCTCTCTCTCTCTCTCTCTCTATCTCTCTCTCCAGTATCATCTCATCCAAATTCACATTGTCCTTCCACCTCCCTCCTCCAGCCTCTCTCACCCATGCTCAGTTCTTGGAAACAAAGTATGTCAAGTCGGCCTGATGGATCTGTGTAACAGTTTCAAGTCTTCTCTCATCCTGCCTTCTCATCCACTGTAGGACAAACCTCCTCATGTGTTAGTGTATAGCTTGAGTTAGCAAGCAGTAAATTAAAGGTGTAGGTCTATATTTGGGAATAATATCAATTATTCCCTCATGTACTCCTCCATGGCACTCGTTTACAAGACTTGTTGGTGGCTGTACCGACCTGGTTCTACCACATGTCTAGCTTGGTTTAAAATATGCATTTATGTCATACTTAGCTGACCATGAGGGCACTAGGGTGGCTCTAGCCCCAAGTCAAGGGCGGTTTAACGGATCTACCCTAGGTAGTTTATAAAGATGCCATCGTCTGTTTATGGGAGGTGCCCCTGCGCGTCTGAGCAAGAAGCGCGGAAATTGGTCCATTGGCGCTGCGGTGAGTCAGCTGTTAACGGTGCTTGCCACTGAAGTCAGAAGCCGGCTAGTGCAGTAGAGGAAAGGAGAGACTTTGCCAGAGCGAAAGACAGCAGAAGTCGATGTGCCATTCTGCCGACGCACCGAGCCGCGAGGAGTGGCATGGAAAAACTGGATTGATCGAAGCAAGCTTGTTGACGCATAATCCCGCCCCGCGCTGTTCACTTCGGGAGGGGGAAATCCAGCCTGCCTGAACTCAAATCCTAAAGAGATTTACCGAGGTCTGCTTGCTTGCACTCTCAGTTGCAAACCGGCAATCCCTGCTCAGAGTTCTTCGTTTGGATTGCATTCGTTGACCGTCTGGATGTCAGTCGTAACTGTTGTCTTATTTTGACATTGGGAATTTTTTGCGTCTCAACCACAAAACAAGTAATTTCGTATACATTTGTTATATCGTTATAGACTATTCGTTCCAGGCTATAGCGACACTGGTAAAATCAGCGCTGTCATTGCGTAGCCTTAGTGTAGCCTGTTTGATGCGCGGTGAGGGTGCGGACAAGACCTGCCAATATAAACATTTGATCATTCTGTTGAATCTACCGGAGAATTGGAGACATGACAAACCCCCCGCTGGTATCGCAGCCCGCCTGCTGACGGTAACGGGCATGATGGAAGCAGGTCTATCGGTCTCAGGATCCCGAACTAACCGATTTATCAATGGAGGAGGAGAGTGACGCCCGGAAAATCAACAACAGCTTTCTACGCGACCATAACTATGCAACCGAAGGTATTTCACGTTAAATATTATATTTGATGCACATTTAGGACAGGTCCGCGTCAAGAAAGGGAAGCGGCAATTCAAGCATGGTGATTGATTAAAAAAATACTTGGCGACTGATCATTATGGTAATTGTAGGCATCATAGCTCGTCAAGTTATTTAGATGGATCAGTTAGGATTTAGGAGAGGGGAGATTTAAAATATAATCTCAGCAAATGGATAAAGTAGCCTTGGCTACACCCAAATCAATTTTGCTTTATTGAAATGGTCTGTTGATTCAATTTAAGAACATAATCAGCCATTTTCCCCCCCATCCCATCCCATTATATTGACTGAATCCAGTAGTACCTATAGAGATTAGTAGAATTCCAAGGACATAGGGGAGATACATCCCTAAACGTTGCAATGAAACCTGAGACAGCCTTGTGTCAGCATCAGAACTAGCCACAGCAAGGCCTCTGTGTCTCTCTCGCTTTCTGTATTTCTATCAGTCTCCCTCTATTTCTCTCTCTCTCTCTCTCTCTCTCTCTCTATCTCTCTCTCTATCTCTCTCTCTCCTGTCTCTTTCTTTCTTTCTTTATATCATTCTATCATTCTTTCTTTCTCTCTATCTCCCTCCCTCTCTCTCTTGCTCACACACTCACACGTACGCACTCGCGCACACGCACGCCAGCACGCACACACACACACACACACACACACACACACACACACACACACACACACACACACACACTTCTAAAGATTCTATAGCCAGGGAAGAAAGGAGAGCAGCAGGCTCGGCTCCTGCAGGTTTTAAGGGCCATTAAGACATTCTGATCCTGCTTGATTGGATATCCAGGAACAGGCCTCGCAGGGTGTGTGTGTGTGTCGTACCAGATCTCCCTCATCAGCCCACGTGTAACGGGCGGACGTTCAGTGGATATGCTCACCTGCTCTCCTACTAGCCTGGCTCTCGTCAGATCATTGATCTGCATCAGGATTTACAGATATCATTGAGCCTGTCGTTAGACCGTTTCTCATTAGGATGTTCATCCCCCGTCACTGATCATGTCCATTGATTAAGCCTGCTGGCTGGGCCCGCAGTATGCCCCATTGACCACTGGAATTGGTCCACCAGGGACGTGAATGCATTTTATGAGGGCTCTCTGAAAGCTTTCTTTGCTATGTAAATGTCCCCATGAAGCTGCATGTTCTTCTAAGAGATCAGTTCATCCACTTGTGTGGGTGAGGTGTACCCGGTCAGGTCTTCTATAGAGCGTTCACCAGAGGGGAGCATCATCAGGTTGTGGGGTTGGCAGTGGAGCTCTGTCACCCAGAGGGATGGATGTCTTCTTTCGGTGAAGACGTTCCAAACAGCACGGTTAGAAGTTGCTAGGAAGGGTCTTTGAGAGCCCTTTTCTGTTTCTCGACGTCTAGAGCTCTCTATTGTTGGATGTTTGCAGTGTTGGGTTCAAGGGGGGGGTGGGTGTAGAGGGGGCGAGGTGGGGGGGGTGATGTTGGAGTGAAGATGCAGGACAGTTGGAAGGTGGTTAGAGGACCGCAAGGTGGATCAATGTCACCCATCCCTACATCAGAACCTCCCAGAGAGAGTCCAGCTCGGATTTCGTGGGGCCACTGCAGGACTAGAGGACAGGGCGAAAACCAGAGAGGCAAAGTGTGCGTTTGTGTGTGTGTGTGTGTGTGTGTGTGGTCTCTAAGTGTCTGCACAACATACATGGATCAGACAGAGAGAGGCCGAGTCAGAGAGAGAGAGAGACAAAGACATAGAGAGGCCAAGTCAGAGAGAGAGAGAGAGAAAGACAGAGAGAGGCGATCGGTGAGAGAAAGGGGAGGACGAGAGGCTGTAAATTAGACTTGTCCTCTCTGCTGATGAGGACAGTCTGGGCCAGGGCCCAGCTGGGATGCCCGTGTAGGAGTGTCTGCATCTTTGTGTTCTTTACGGCTCTGATTTACGGCCGCTTGTCACGCCTCGTATATCAGCGATGTGTGTGTCCACTCTGTCCCTGGCTGCGGGCCTGAGAGTGTGAGTGGGTCGGCAGCAGGGATCAGACCGGCGCTGTCTGGGTCTATCCTCCGGCCCCATAAATCCCCCTGCTGATGAGACAGAAACACAAGAGCTCTTGTGCAGAGATGTAGACGGGACCGCTCCTACTCAGACACACACACGCACACGCACGCGCACGAGCAAGCAAGTTCAGACACGCACTCATGCATACACGAGTGCACGTTCACACACACACTTACACAGACCCACCCAGGCACATACACATACACACACATTCACACACATTCACAGACACACACACACACACACACAGACACACACACAGACACACACCACACACACACAGACACACACACAGGCCCCCAGTTGAACAGAAAGGTGTTGGGGAGTTCCCTCAGGCATGGGTTACACTGAGCAGAAGGATATTTTCCGATGTCCCATTTCAATGATGTCACACATTCACCTTTGACCGTGGTTACGCACCAATCCCATGGCCCAGTGGGTTAGCGGGTGTGGCGTGTGTGTATCGAGCCTGCTACATACAAGACCATGGGGGTGAGGCTACTGGGTTTATGGCCGACACATGTTCGCAATCCCAAATGGAGCTGTAAATGTCAGACAGAGAGAGAGAGAGATTTGAAATGGAGAGATCCTTGTCTGGAGAAAATACGAATTCTCGCTGATTTGCATACAACAGCGTTCTGCAGATGACACGTTGCTAATGGCGATAGAATGAATTGCCCTGCTGTGTGTGCGCGGGAGGGGCCCGGTGGTGTGTGTGTGTGTGTAAGTGGGGGTAGGGCTTGGTGTGTGTGGCGTCTACATCTGCATTTGTGCTGTGTACGGTTAATGGTGTGTTACACTGTCCCTCCATACAAAGATTCATCCCCAGATGTATTAGATGTTCTGTAAAGCCCACTCTGAACCACCAAGTGCACCTTTGAATGGATGAGCTCCCCCCATGGAGAACAGCAAGGTTTGGAAACATCTACGAGGGCTTTCGCCCTGTGAGCCAGCCCTAATGTGAGCCAGCCCTAATGTCGGGTGTAGCATTGATTTCTGGTCCCTTACAATTTAGCCAGCGGAACAATGACCCCTGATCTATTGGTGTGACATGTAATCTTTTCCACCCGCTATCCCCCTCTCTCTCTCTCTCTCTCTCTGCCTCTCTCTCTAACTCTCTCTCTCCCTCCCCCACCTCTCTCTGTCTCTTTCTTTAGTTTCTCCCTCTCCATTTCATCATTCTTTCTCTCCCCGTTTCTCTCTCACTGTCTCTCGGTCATGCGAGTCTGTGATGTGCACTGTTGTTAGTGAGCTGCTGAATACTGATGCATGCTCGTAGCAGATGACTTTCACCCTGTGCTACTGGTGCTGATGAGAGACAAGACTGTGGAGCCAAGGCAAACGGCCCCCGGGCCACATTTTAGCATCCCATCATGAAAGACCGAGCCCCCCCTCCTAACCCCGGCCCGGCTCCATTCATTATTCACTAGGAAACACTCAAAATGTTGGGCCTCGTCTCGACACATCGCATAACATCGGGAAAGGGGGGGATGTTTGCATGTAACTACTTGTGTGTGTGTGTGTGTTGGTAGGCGTGTGTGGGTGTGTGTTGGTAGGCGTGTGTGGCGTGTGTGTGTCGGTAGGCATGTGTGGCGTGTGTGTGTCGGTAGGCTGCAAGCTGCGAGTTTCCGACAAGTCACAGTCCTTCCTCACCGGCTGCTTCCCTCTCCTGATGAGCTGCAGGGAAATTAAACATTAATGAGAATTTATGAAAGAACGCGCTGGCTAATTCCACTGTAGCAAAACGCCGAAGCGTGAAATTCCTCAGACGCGAAGGGTCCCCACATAGCTCTCTCTGTTTTCACCATCGCTTCGCGGTCTTATGGTGATGAATGTGTGCGTTTAACATAATGTGTGTGCTACTACCTTTTTGCTAGCCTGGAGGCTAGCGCGGTGGTTGACCTTCTTGCACCCCGTAATGGGAGACCTTTGTGGGGTCGTGTTCTGTTGGAGGGGATGGGGGGGGTGGGGGGGGGCAGGCAGGTAGAGAATGTTAGGCTTTGTGATGGGAAGGTCACTGCAGAGTTCTGTACATGCAGACAGAAGACACCTTGGCTTAGAATCAGCGTAACCTTTACACAATGGACTTTGTTTATGGAAGGGATTGGACAGGATGAAGTGCTCAGAGAGAAGGAGAGAGTGAGAGGGAGGCAGAGAGAGATAGGCTTTGTGTGCCTAACTACAGTCAGTTGAGCCCTTTGTATCTTCTTATTTTCTGAGCCTCTCCCCCCCCCCTCTCTCTCTCTCTCCCTTTCTCTGTCTCATCTCCTCCCCGGTCTCTATCTAATGTTTTGTCTATGGTTCAATTCCGATTAGTGATGTGTTAATGAAGTGAGAGATGTGGAGCAGTCTAACATGTCTAGCCCATCTCACCCTCAGTCCCTGGATAGTGACACACCTCACACACACCACACACACACACACACACACACACACCACACACACACACACACACACCACACACACACACACACACACACACACACCTCACACACACCACACACACACACACATTTCACACACACACACACACACACACACACACCACACACACACACCGCACACACACACACACCACACCATACACACCCACACACACACACCACACACACACCCATCACACCACACACACCACACACACACACACACACCGCCACACACACACACACCACACACACCACACACACACATCCTGTCTCCATCTCGGGGGACTGATTCAACAGAAAGCAGGTTAATTAGCTGGTTCACTCCAGCCCTCAGATGAAACACAGCTGCCTTGTGTGCTGCTCTATTGTGTTGAGCTCAGATGTGACTGAACCAGTTCGCCTGGCTGGTCGGCCTTCCTTAGAAAAGATGGCTGTGTGCATCTCATTTGGGAAAGGCTCTGTGGTCCTATTAGAAATACCTATGCAAAAGAGTGAGAGATATGTTGAGAACGAAGGAGAGAGAGACAAACAAACACACAGACAGACGGAGAGCAAAAGAGATCGAGAGTTAGACGGAGAAAGGAGAGAGATATAGGAGAGGGAATGAGACAGAGAAGGAAAGGAAAAGACAGACAGAAAAAGAGAGAGAGAGAGAACGATAGAGAGAGCTAGAGAGAGAGAAGGAGAGAGCTCTTTGACGCAGGCTTCTCAGTTCAAGTGCTCTAATCCTCTCTCTGTGTCTGAAGCTAACAAAGCATTTACACGGCACCACACTCACCAGTTTCCTTCTCCCCTACCTGGAACGACAGCACCCTTATGCAACCGGCTTTCAGCACAGGCACGCCATTTTGGGGAAGGTGGTGCTTTACGCGTAACACAACCTCTTTGCGTCGTTGCCATCAGAGAGGTTACGTGATGGAGGTTATCCGACGTGCTGCGCGTGTGTGTGTGTGTGTGCGTGGCTATTTTCGCTAGCGTTCGTGTCTGCCTCTGCTGTGCAATCCCGTATTGACCTAGTTAGGACCTCTCACCTCTCTCCGCCGCTGAGTCGGAGCGCCAGACAAAAGCAGTCTGCTCTCAATATGATTTCATTTGGTCTGGTGAGAGATCTGTTCGCCGTCTAACGGGGGAGAAGATATTGGAGGACAAAGCTCCGCGAAAGCAATTCACTTTCTCCTCTTCGGCCGCGCTAATCGGTTTCTGCTTTGCCAGTTTCTCATTCGAAAATCAATTTATATCTGTGTTTTCATGCAGTTTCTCTCACCCCAATACCGAAGGCTATATTCCATATTCCAAGTTTTGTCTGCCATATTCAATGTGCCTAATATTCGGTGTGCTATAGTCCATATTCTATATTCTGTATATCACAGTCCATATTCTAAATCATGCATGCCATAGTACATACTCTGCATTCTATATGTCATAGTCCATTTTCTATATTCTATATGTCATGTGCCACTTCTATGTGTGTGAAGGCTGTAGGAGATTAAATCTGTACATTGAGAGCTGTGAAGGGGAGCTATACCGACCACACACACAGACACACGCACACAGACGCACGCACACACACAGACACACTCACACACAGACACACACAGACACACGGTTTGTGGTTACTGCTGATGGATGTGTGTTATCAGGGAGCTCCTCTGTGATGTCTCTAGACCCACTGACCTGCCTGTGTCAGACCTGGATGGACACAGGATTTATTAGCTTTATTCTGGTACTGGCTGCCTGTGGAGTGTGTGTGTGTGTGTGTGCATGTATGTGTGTGTTGATTTAGAGAGAATAACCGTTGATCAGAACAGCTCACTAGGCTGCCTTTAGTATCTGACTCTGGAAGGATGTTTATTTTGGTAAAGAGGTAGACAAGCTCCTAGAACAGCAGTCGTGCATCGTGACTCGCATGAGCTCCTGGGCCCCTTCCTGAAGCTCCATCTTCTCAGATGATTGAAGGACGTATTGGTGTGTAAACTCATTTGAGAAGCCTTCATTAATTACGTCTTTCCCTCACTGGCTTAATGTGTTGATGATTAGAGTTGGAGAGAGAAAGAAGAAGGGAGGGAGGGAGGGCGGGAGGGAGGAAAGAAGGAAAGAAAGAAGAGAGGGGAGGAGAGTGTGGACAGTAAAAGATGAAAGAGACAGAGAAGAAGAAAATAAAAAACGAGAGAAAGAGAGGGATGTCGGAGAGATACAGGAGGAGGGATAAGAGAGAGAGAGAGAGAGAGAGAGAGAGAGGGAGGAAAGAAGGAGAATACAGAGAGGGATGACTAAAAGAAAGAGTCCCAGGCTAAGCTGTTTCTTTTCGATTCACACCAATGACTGATGAGATTGGGAGCTGTGTGTGTGTGTGTGTGTGTGTGTGTGAGGGCTTATGGGGTGTGCGTGTGTGTCTGTGTGCGTGTATTATCTCAGGAGAGTGTGTCTGTGTGCGTGTGTGTATTATCTCAGGAGAGTGTGTGTGCCTCAGAGAACAATAAGGTGTGTCAGTGGGATATTCCCTGGCTGTAATAGGGTCAGAGTGAGTCTTGTCAGGGAAATGTCGTTAGGCTCCAGATTCTAAAGTGATTAGTTGAGCCCCCCTACTCACCTCATCATCCACACATTGTGGTGAGGCACACTCTGCTCAGCTTGAAGTCCCATCAGTGTGCTGCCAGGACGTAACACTCCTCTCTCTCTCTCTCTCTCTCTCTCTCTCTCACAGACACACACACACGTGCTGCTAGGACGTAACACTCCTCTGTCTCACACATGCTACACACACACACACACACACACGTGTAATTGCACCCAACTCAAATGCGATCAAACACGCAAGACACACACCCACACAGGCGATCGCACGCGTAACACTCACATGTAACACACACTCACACACAGACTTGTTATTCGCTTAAAGTGTGAGTTCTCCCTCCACCCAGCAGCCCTGTCCACTCACGCCTGCATGTCCCCTTCACACATGACTCCAGACGCTGCATTGCACAGTTATTGCAGCTTTTTCTCCATGTCTGCCGGATTACTGCTAGCATCAGCAACTCGGCAAAGTCGGAGGGCTATTGACACACACAGACACACACACACAGTCACACAAGCACACACGCTCACACACTGCCGCTGGAGACAGAAACGGTCTCCATGGCAACACTCCCGGTCTCCTTCTTGCGGCTCAGCCAGTATCGGGCCCACGGAGGGTGGAGGGGGTTAAAAAAGCTCTCTCGCTTTCTCTCTCCCTCTCTCTCCCTCTCTCTCCGTCTCTCTCTCTCTCTGCTGTGTGGTGATACGGGCTGAAGTCATTGTCCTCCCATACGAGAGCTTTATCTGTCGATCTGTTGCCGTGGGAGCCGGGCCAGCATGTGTCTCCTTCCCAGAGCGGTGGCAGTTAGCGGGCGCTAGCACCGTGCGCTGTCCGTTACCACGGAGACATCTCTCTGTAGGTGGAGACAGAAGCAGTGCTTCGTCACAGATATGTCTTATTCTTCCATTTACCCGTAGGTGGATCTGACGTGACCTTTTTATAAAGAACATAAAATACCAACAATTCAGTTTTTGAAGATGAAGGTAGCCTAATGGTTTTGTATTTGCTACTAGCTACGAGTTCCTGGCTGGGGGACATTTTGCTAGTCAGCAGGCTGGAGCTGTCCTACATTATTGAGCAATAACACAATCAGCAAGCCAGCCATCTAGTCATCCAGACAGCCAGCCAGCCAGCCAGCTCTCTCTCTGCTGCCTGTTCATAACTCATTTATCTGGGTCACCAGTGTTCTGGAGAGTCCTCCTGGGTTCACTCCCTCAGCTTGGAAGATTTGAGTCAGTCACAAGCACAATGGCCTCCCAGACCGATACAATGGGGACATGGCAATGGGAATCTGTCGAAGAAAAGGTTTATTGTCTCTAAGATGTGTCACGATGATGTCATTCTTTGTTCTGCTCACATTCATGACGTGGTGTAGTGAGTCGAGGAGGCTCTCTCCCCCTTCGACACGCATGTTCTCCTGTCCCCGTCCCCTTGTCCCCTATCCCCTGTTCTGTCCACTGACTGACACGGTCTCTCCTATGTCCTAGCTGACATTCTCCTTATCATTTCCAAGATGCCTTTAAATCCTAGCTGGCTTCGTGTTGCCTTTTGTCCCGTTTGTTTATGTCTCTACTGTGCCCCAGTTGACATGATCTCTCCATATCCTAGCTGCCATCATATGTCCTATTGTCCTCGCTGACATCATCTCTGTCCTGTCTCCTGTAGCTGACGTTGTATTTCCTTTGTCCCAACTGACCGTATCTCTCTCCTGTTCTTCCTAGCTGACATTATCTCGACGGTGGAGTTTAACTCTTCGGGGGAGCTCCTGGCCACAGGGGATAAAGGAGGAAGAGTGGTCGTCTTCCAGAGAGAGCAGGAGGTAAACTACACTACCCAGCATGCAACACCCAGAGATTAGAAACGGGATTGGGCATTGTCCATGCAGAAGCCCGCGTTCTGCAATGTAAACACGCGCGCAGATCATGTAAATGCGAGACTCATTTCCTACCAACAGCACACACACGCGCTAACCCCCAAGCCTCACTTTTTCTCGGCTTATCCGTGTTTACGTCTCCCTCTGTATCTCGTCTCCCTCCCCCAGAGCAAGAGCCAGCCACAGAGGCGAGGAGAGTACAATGTCTACAGCACGTTCCAGAGCCACGAGCCTGAGTTCGACTACCTGAAGAGTCTGGAGATCGAGGAGAAGATCAACAAGATCCGATGGCTGCCGCAGCAGAACGCCGCCTACTACCTCCTCTCCACCAATGGTAGGCGGGCGCCGTCCAAGCGCGGCTTACTAAGCGGTCAGAAGTGTCCATGGGGGGAAATGTCATCGGAATCGGGCTAAAGCAAGAACCTAGGAACTACATTTCATGTACAACATGAAAGTGTAAGGTTTTCCACTATGCAGCAGTGTGATTTCCTTCTTTGTAGCGTTCGAGCCGATCCTTTGGATGATTAATGGGATCCCTGGATGATTTCTGGTGTTGTAGAATACTAATAAACCCAGCAGATGAAGGGGGCTGCTGCAGTCATATCTACATGTGTTCCACTTGACTGAGCACCCAGGCACCAGCGGAAGCCTTGCAGATTGAAAGCTTCATGCATGGCTGAAAGAGCACACACAGAAACACACACAGAAACACACACAGAAACACACACACATACTATACATACACAGTTATTGCAACACTCACACACACACACACACACATATCCCAAACCCAACAGACGCCTTGCAGATTGAGGTTCATGCATGGCTGCCACAGCAGACACACACAGCCTTCACCAGATGGACGCTCCTCTGGCGATGGCCCCACTGCTTTGACACCAGTTCTACTACACCCACACACACACACACACACACACACACACACACACACACACACACACACACACACACACAGACACCCACCCATGCACACACACACACAAACATTACAAATAGGAAAAAGACAAAGACAGTTATAGATTCTGGTGAAACATCGTCCTCAACATTGGCCTCTTTTCGTCCACTGTGTCTTCATCCTCCATCTTACTGGGTATAGTACTGCGGGTGCAGGATGTTGCTGTCAGGGTGTTCCTGATGAACCTGTAGAGTAGAGCCAGCAGCACCAGCCTCCACCACACGGAGGGCCTGTCTGCCCTGGCCCGTGTCCAGCTCTGAGCCAGATTGACTCGACGCCCCCCCACCCGGCACACAGCAGTGCTCAGAGCCGCTGATCTCACCACCCACGTGCCAGTCTGCAGCCTCACCCTGTGTGTGTCTGTGTCTGTGTGTGTCTCTGTCTCTGTGTGTGTGTCTCTGTCTGTGTGTGTGTGTGTGTGTGTGTCTCTGTGTCTGTGTGTCTGATGTCTCCCCCCAGATAAGACAGTGAAGCTGTGGAAGATCAGCGAGAGGGACAAGCGTCCGGAGGGCTACAACCTGAAGGATGAGGACGGCAGGATCCGAGACCCCTCCACCATCACATCCCTGAGGGTGAGAACCGTCCAGAACCGCCCCAAACCGCCCCAAACCACCCGAACCCCCACACACCCCACACCCCGTGAGCTTTTATATATATATATATTTATATCTATATCTATTATATTAAATACAGTATATACCTACAGAATATGTACATATTATACTGTATATATTATACTGCGTTTCAAATATGTATTACTACGTTAGAATTTGATCAGGTCGGTCATGATTGGAAGGTTCAAGTTGCTCTGGGCGGTTGTGATTGGAGGAGCCTGGTCTAAGGATGGCAAAGACGACGGGCAACCTCGGAGACAAAGAGCCCCCATCTCCCCCCCCCCATCTCCCCCCCCCCATCTCGCCCCCCCCTCCTCCTCCTTCATGGCGTGGATCAGGGGGTGGAGTGGGGTGCGGCGAACGCTCATAAGAGCATAATGATTATGCCCTGCTGATATCTCAGGGTCCTCAGGGGGCTGGGGAATGAAAAATGAATGCCGCTTTATGTTATTGCGATGAATACTTTATGAGTGTGATGGGGGTAGTGAGTGTTCTCAGTCTGCTTCTGTCTGGGCCCGCTCCTAAACACCAGGCTGCTCTGCCCGTGTCCTCATTCTGGTGTTTTCCTGCTCTGTGACGACGCGTGTCAAATTACTGTTACGGGCTGCGGTGCGCGTGGTAGTCGAGGCTTCCTTGCCCGTGAAACACGTGCACCGGGGGGAAGAGACCAGATCACGGACCTCAGAGATCACATGATCATCTCCAACCCTGACAGATGAGACTTCAGAGATCACATGTTCATCTCCAACCCTGACAGATGAGACCCTGTTCTCATCACAGCCCGTAACCGCTGGTCTGGAGAGAGGGAGGGGGGGGAGAGAGAGAGGGAGGGAGAGAGACAGGGATGGAGACAGGGATGGGTGGAGAGAGAGAGAGAGAGAGAGAGAGGGGAAGAGAGGGAAGGCAGTGATCAGGTAAGAACGAGGGATCGATATGTGTGCCGGGCCGAGGACCATGAAGGGGATCTGATTTAATCATTTCTTTCATTTGGACTCGCTCTCCTCGTCAGCCCCCCGCCCCCCCTCCCCTCGTCTTGGTCTTTCATTTTTTACACAAAGACTCCAGACAAGCATTGAAACGGTGTGTGTGTGTGTGTGTGCATATGAGAGTGTGTGTGTGTCATTACAGATTAAGGCCTTGTTCCGCCGTGTCAGACCCCCCTTTGTCTGGCTAACCAGGAGATCATAGGAGACGAGGGGAGAAGGGACTGGGGAGAGGTTGCAATCCCGTTACACAGACCAAGATGACAATTCAGGAGGGGTCAAGAGGAGAGGAGAGGAGAAAAAAGAAGAGATGGGAGGAGAGGAGAGGTGAGGAGAAGAGAGGATAGTAATGGAGAGGAGAAGAGAGGAGGAGATGAAGAAGAGGAGACACCAGTCTGGTGGATAACAGGGTCCTCTCTCTCTGTAGAGAACATGGTGGAGAGGGACAAGCCGTCAATTTGTTTGCCTCTCCCCTCTCTTTCTTTGTCTGTATTTTATCTGCTTAATGGGGGGCTTCATGCTTCATGCAGGCTGCCAAGGATTCTTTGAAGCAGTGTGTGTGTGTGTGAGAGACAGTGAATGCGTGTGTGTGAGCTCTGCAGAGTTCAGTTATCATTCCACAGCAGGGCCTAGCGATGCCCTCAGGCCATCTCTGGCTCTGCTGGTCCCTGGCTCTCTCTCTGTTTATCTGTCTTCCCCTCTCTCTCTCTCTTTCTCTCACACACACACACACACACGCACACACACACACACACACACACACACACACACACACACACACACACACACACACACACACACACACACACACACACACACACACACACACACACACCACACACACACACACACACACACACACACAGTCAGTCAGGGAGCTGGGTAGCCTCTGGGTCCAGGGATGGGAGTGGGAGTGGGCTCAGATAACCAGGCTGTCACAGTGCCAGTCACCCAGCAGCTCTCTGCTCCAGCAGTCTCCCCGTACCCCTGGCTGCTCCCTCCGTCCTCCCGGATCCAAATGTCAGGTTCTCCATGTGTTCCTCCCATGCCCTGACGTCAGGCCTCTAATACAGCTCCACCGAGGAGCATGAAGAGGAGTAGGAGGGGGAGGAGGAGGAGGAGGAACTACTTATCGTCCGCCTATAGGGCTTTCAAGGCCTTTCTCATGCGGTAGCTCTGGCCGCTGGCCTTGAAAAGCCTAGGAATTAGTCTGTAATAGCTGTTTATACATCTCTATCCTCCCCCCCATCCCTGCCTCCTCCCTCTCACGTCTCTCTCTCTCTCCCTTTTCTATTGATTTATTGTCCTTTCCCTCCGTCCCCTCCCCCCGCCTCTCCAGGTGCCCGTGCTGCAGCCCATGGACCTGATGGTGGAGGCCACGGCCAGGCGTGTGTTCAGCAACGCCCACACCTACCACATCAACTCCATCTCCGTCAACTCCGACCTGCAGACCTTCATCTCCACGGACGACCTCCGTATCAACCTCTGGAACCTGGAGATCACGGACCGCAGCTTCAGTATCCTTCTCACACACACACACACACGGACGCAAACGCACACGGACACACCTATTCTCTCCCTCTCTTTCTACCCCAACGACTCTCGTTTCTCTCCCTCTATGCGCCATCTGTATGGCTGTGTTGTTTCACTGTGGACCTATCACGTGTAGTCGCATCGGATCATGAGAATCCATCATGGGAGTTGTAGTCCTTCACCCCTCCCCGCCCCTCAGACATTGTGGACATCAAGCCGTCCAACATGGAGGAGCTGACGGAGGTGATCACCTCAGCAGAGTTCCACCCCCAGCAGTGTAACACCCTGGCGTACAGCAGCAGCAAGGGCACCCTCCGCCTCTGTGACATGAGGGAGGCCGCCCTGTGTGACAAACACTCCAAGTGTGAGTACTGTGAGGGGGGGAGGAAGGAGGGCGGGGTGGGGGGTGAAAGGAGAAGGAGAACGGGATGAGGGGGGGGTGGAGGGGGTGGACAGAGAGGGGGGGGAGGTGAGTGGGGGGGGGTTAATAGACAGGGAGGGGGAGAAAAGGGGAGGCACGGCTCGGGGAGGAAAAGAAGAAAGAGGGAGAAAGGGAGAGGGGTGGAAGGGCGGAGGAAGAAGAGGCAGGGTGCGGCGTGCGGTCCTGAGAACTGCGAGACGGAACAAAGGGAGATGAGATATGGAGGCAGGACGAGATGATGAGAACCAAACACCCAGATGGAAAGAATAAACGACCCAAAGGAATGATGGATACAGAGGAAGAGAAAATAGATCGTTCTGTTCATGGATGGCGATTCATATTCATAGTCCTTTAATCCAGCTTCAGGCTGTGAGGCTGACATTTATCCTTCCCGGCTCAATATGCTAGGATTGATAACCACACACACACACACCACACACACACACACACACACACACACACACACACAAATACACACACACACACCAAAATACACACACACACACACACACACACACATACACACACAGACAATGGCCACCTGCCCCTGTTAAGCTTAAGATCGTATGCACGCATCCTGATGGAATGAATAATGAATACATTGACATTTAAGCAGGCGATCGATGCAGTAAGATTCCTAGCAGCTCTCCTTTAGAAAGACGCCTGCTTGTTCAATAATGGCAGTTATTTTCCCGAGTCATATTGACGTGTTCGGTGGCCTGTAACCTCCTACATCCTGTTGAATTTCACATGAGCGTTTTGGCTGAACACATTTGGGAAAACCCGAGGGCAGATGAACCCTATGGATTGGTTTATTTTTGAAAATACGTTTTTCTCTAAATCTCAATAGGCGTGT
The DNA here is from genome assembly GCA_903064625.1 of Mallotus villosus. NCBI lineage: Eukaryota > Metazoa > Chordata > Actinopteri > Osmeriformes > Salangidae > Mallotus > Mallotus villosus. Next base: position 82,040 of record CAEFZP010004714.1, on the reverse strand, counting down.
CTTGTGATAAGAGCCTATAAGATGAACGATGTTTGTTTGATAGCACACAGTGTCCATTCCTTGACAGATGATCGCACACACACATACACACACACACACACACACACACACACACACACACACCCACCCACACACAGCAGGCAGGTGCATGCCTGTTAGCCGGAGGACAGGTCTGTTAATACAGTCCCACTCTCTCTCTGCATGAGCTCATATGGCTTACAGCAATGTATGAGCCCCCTGCCCCTACACACACACGCTCTCTCTCTCTGAGTGTGTGTGTGTGTGTGTATCCCCCCTGTCCCACAGCAATAAATCTCGAAGCCGTCCTGTAGACTGCTAGAATCAATCAGTGTTAGAGTGTGTTGAGGGAGGCAAGGATGGAGAGAGAAGGATGGAGGGAGGAAGAGGGGGGTTCATTGCGGCCTTCCCTAAAGCACTAAGCCCCAGGTCAGAGACAGGGGACCCCCCCCACCCCCCCAGAGTACCCTCCAGGGACCCTATTACACACCTCTGGTGTGGGACAGGAGAGGGAGGGGGTACACCCAAATGTATAACACACACTTACACACACTCTAATAAACACACACCCACACAGCTTTGTGAGGGAAAACATCTGCAAATCCAGCAGGGCTCAAATGGGCACCCGGCACTTTGACATTGATTTGTTTTTCTTTCTCCCCCTCCCTCATCCCCCTTTTATTCTATCCTTCACCCCAAATCCCTCGTTAGGCTCCCCACTGACACACGGCACAGCTACTCTCTCAGTAGTGTCAACAGAGGGAGGGAGGGAGGGGCTGGGGGGGGAGGAGGGGGGAGGAGAGGAGGGACTGGGGACGATAGTGAAAGGAGGGAGGGAAGCAAGCAGGGGTAGAAGAGGAGTGGAGGGAAAGCGACAGTAGAGTGGGAGGGAGGGGGAGGGAGGGAGGGAGGGAGGGAGGGCAAGAGAGGAAAGGCGAAAGGGAGGGTGATGGAGCAGTGTAACTGACAGTATAATTATGGGGATGTCTTGCCGTCCCCCTGTGTGCAGGCCTGTACATGCATCAGCTGCCCCCGGCAACATCGATATGATTCCCAACAAAATGTAGAGACCTTGTTGACCCACTGCTTTTACTAAGAGAGACCTGTCAGAGAGAGAGACTCCTTAGAGAGAGACCCCACTGAGCAACACACACACACGTTTACAAAACATGTTGGGGTATTGTTCATCTTTCTTACACCTAACTCACTAACTAAATGTCTTGCCTATTTTCTCTCTCTCTCTCTCTCTCTCTCTCTCTCTCTCTCTCTCTCTCTCTCTCTCTCTCTCTCCCTCTCCCCTCGTGTTCTCTCTCTCAGACTTTGAGGAGCCCGAGGATCCATCCACTCGTTCCTTCTTCTCAGAGATCATCTCCTCCGTCTCTGACGTCAAGTTCAGCCACAGCGGACGCTACCTGCTGACCAGAGACTATCTCACCGCCAAGGTGTGGGACCTCCAGATGGAGAACAAACCCCTGGAGACCTACCAGGTACGCCACATGTGTGTGTTGTGTTACAAGTGTGTGGCTATGTGTGTGTTACTGTGTGTGTAACTGTGTGTGTAACTGTGTGTGTGTGTGTAACTGTGTGTGTGGGCGGTCTTTGTGTGCCCATCTTTCCAAACACGGGTCGGCCATCGCCTAACCAGCCTGGTAAGGTTAAATAAAGGTTAGGCTGAATAAATCAAATTCAGCCATATTGATTTGGGTCCCATCACTCAACGTAATCAGATCTCCCTGTCAGTCTGCCACCATGCAACCCAGTCATCTTCACCAATTAACCCACAGTGATGTATTGAGCCCTGTGTCCCATAGAAGACTGATAGTGTTTGTGTGTCTGCTGCTGAAGCCTACATTGACTCTCTCTCACGCCGTGTGGTCCTCCGGGTCACGCCCACCGAGCATGATCATTGGCCGACAATCTAGCAAGGTCAGGCGCGATTGATTAGTTAATCTGTCCATCATGACCCCGGCTCTGTCTTCCCTTGTGCAGGTCCATGACTACCTGAGGGGCAAGCTGTGCTCTCTGTATGAGAACGACTGCATATTCGACAAGTTTGAGTGTGTCTGGAACGGCTCAGACAGGTCAGTTAATGTCTATCTATATTATTTCTTTCTCCCTACATTATTTCTCTATCATCTCTCTGACCCCGCTGTATAGTTCTCTATCTGTCTCTGCCTCTATCGAACTAACCCTGCCTCCCTCCCTCCTTCCCTCCCTCCCTCTCTCTCCAGTGTGATCATGACCGGCTCTTACAACAACTTCTTCCGGATGTTCGACCGGAACACCAAGCGGGACGTGACCCTGGAGGCTTCCAGAGAGAACAGCAAACCCAGGGCCATCCTCAAACCCCGCAAGGTAGTCAACCCTACACCCACACCAGCCTAGCAGACCCCACACCAGCCTAGCAGGCCCCACACCAGCCTAGCAGGCCCCACACCAGCCTAGCAGGCCCCACACCAGCCTAGCAGGCCCCACACCAGCCTAGCAGCCCAACACCAGCCTAGCAGCCCAACACCAGCCTAGCAGGCCCCTACACCAGCCTAGCAGGCCCACACCAGCCTAGCAGGCCCCACACCAGCCTAGCAGGCCCACACCAGCCTAGCAGGCCCACACCAGCCCCACACCAGCCTAGCAGCCCCACACCAGCCTAGCAGCCCAACACCAACCTAGCAGCCCCACACCGGCCTAGCAGGCCCACACCAGCCCAACACCAACCTAGCAGCCCCACACCGGCCTAGCAGGCCCCACACCAGCCCAACACCAACCTAGCAGCCCCACACCAGCCTAGCAGGCCCCACACCTAGACCTGTACCACCTAGAAGACTCTACAACTAGACCTGTACTAACTACAACCCAGCACCTAGACCCACTGTTGTCTTGCACACACACAGCAGCAGGCCCTAGCAGGCCGGAAGTGTTCTGTTTCTATTTGAGTTTTGTAGTCCATCATTCTAGCTTCATCAACTTTTACAATGGCTCCCCTGAGCTGCGTTGAGATGTGCTGTATTCTGTCCAATGAGATCGGTTGTCCACCTAGGCTTGACAGTGCCCCCTAGGCACATGGAACTCGTGACCTCTCTAACAGCCAGTGTCTTCTCCCTCAGGTGTGTGTGGGCGGGAAGCGGCGTAAGGACGAGATCAGCGTGGACAGCCTGGACTTCAGTAAGAAGATCCTGCACACCACCTGGCACCCCCAGGAGAACATCATCGCCGTGGCAGCAACCAATAACCTCTACATCTTCCAGGACAAGGTCAACTAGAGGTCAACCTCCGGGCCTCACGACCCCTGACCCCAATGCATGAGGGGCGGGAGGGAGGAAGATGAAGGATTGAGGAAGGAATGGAGGGATGGAGAAAGAGGAAGAGAGATGGATCCCCCGTATGTACAGTGTGTTGTCCTGGGTGAGATCCTGGTGTCTGGTCACATGACTGCTGACATGCTGTTACACAGCTCTGCTGGGGCGCAGAGTTTTTCTAGGCGAGGGATTTTTGCGAGGCACGGAAATCGAGAGTTCAGACTCTGGAATGTTCCGGAATGTGGTCGATCGGGAGACGGCATACACTCGAGTGAAAGAGGCTTCTGGACTAGATGGAAAGCTAGACGTCTCCTGCACAAACCACTCCGCCTCCCCGATACGACTTCTTATTTATTTTCTTTGTCGCTGCGACGCTGTGAAGAATGTGGGGGCTGCGTATTCATACTGACTGGCAGGCGAATTCTGGACCCATGGACTAAGACGTAGCATCCCTCAAACACCTTTGTCTGTGGATAAACATGGGATATGGGGACATTAAGCATAGAGCACACAGTTCAATTCTGCCTGTCCTAGAGGAAGTGTGTGACGTAGCAACGTCTCCTTGTTTACCCCGCCTACCCACCAGGCTATTGGCTGGGACAGGACAGTTGTCACGGTGTGGTCTCTGGACAGGAAGTGACTGTTCCATTCCGACCCCTGACCCTTATCAATAGCACCGGAGCTGAGAGGGGGAATTGTTTCTGCCTGCTGTGAACCAGCCTGGTGAAGGTTGATCTCTCTCTCTCTTTTTTCCATGTTCCGTGTCTCCAGTAGGGGGCAGCAAGTCAATGTGAACGAGGCCTTCGTAGGCTTGGTACGACGGTTTTATTTAAAATGCTGTAATTGTTTTCCTTTTTTTCCTTCTCTTTGGTCGATGATGAATCTGTTTTAGAAGCTGTGGTGCCTTCTTTTGGTATGTTGGGATTTGATGTTTGGGGAGGGAGGGGGGTGGGGGGGGTTGAACGGGGTGAAGGATGGGGTGGAGGATGAGTAGGAGTGTGAATGTAAAAAAAAAGAAAAAAAAGAAATGTTTACAAGAAATGTTGACCTAAATCTTAGTTTAGAAAAAGGCTTCTTATTCTCTGTCTGTAAAACTAAAAATTCCCCCTCCACACACACACACACACACACACACACTCTGATAAAGAAGTACTGGAAGCCACGAGTACACTTACATTAGCCCACTGACTGCATGTGTGTGCTCGGTGGAGGTAACCGACCCGGGTCCCACCGTCGGTACAGGGCAGCCGTGTGTGTAAGTATAACTGCTAATGCACTATAACCCTGCAGTTGGTCTGACCTCTAACCAATTAAAAGACAAAAGCGCTACTGACAGACGCCATTCAAACAACCAATAGCGAGAGACGTGTCCGAGTGTGGGCCGTCTGCGTCGACGATGTTGATTTACGTAGTCACCGTCGACGGGAACCGTGGATGACGTTAACCCCACATCCACAAACCCTCCATGGGTTCATAAAGGGCCGTGACTCTTCAGCCACCCTAGCTTGGTGTTGCATGAAGCGTTTGATACAGGGAACTGTCCGTCTTGCGTACGGTCCCCTGCGCATCCTCCCATATACAGCAGGATACAGGTGCAGTGCTTCTAGAAAGCACCACGTTCTCAGTCTGGTTAGGAGCTGTAGACTGCGTGCCAGTGCCTGTTCATGTTTCAGCTCCACTTTATTTGAATGTGCTCCTCTTCCCTGTGGTTGGTCTTCTGGCTATCGACAAACTACAAGCTGCAACTGGGTCCGAGATGCAGGATAGGGGTTTGGTGAGAGGCCGGTTGAATCGGTGTCCTTGATTGGTACAATAGGATCTATAGAGGGTCTGTTCAGTTTACTCTCCAGATAACGTGCCGTCTTTAATTCATTCCTGCCCCTTAACTGTAAAACGAATGTCCCCTATTCGACACATTGAATTTGTAATAAGCCCCAGAGTAGGATGATGCTATGCGCTTGTCCGAGAGCAGTTTTGCTTTGTCCTCTTGTTTGTCAAGAATAGGATTTGGAGGCCAGCTCAGCTGATCCTAGATATGATGAGTTTTTGAGATATGAGGCAGTATCATCACAATGACTAAACAGTAACAAGGGGCTCTGTGAAATCAGGGAATTTTAGGTATGATTCCTTTAAACAGTCATTTCTTCTAGCTACTTTGAGAAAACTTCTAGGTAAAAAAAACAAAAAAAACTTTTATAGCTGAGAATTTATTGACTGATGACATGCAATTAAGTCTTTCTGCTTACTGGATTTTCTTTGAATAAAAAAAAATGTGTGCAAGTTCAAACCTTGTGACAGTGTGTTTGTGTCTCATTATCTCCGGATCACAGGCAGTATTGTTTGTCATGGTGGTCTCTTGAGGATTGTAATTACTGTCTGAATTACCATCTCAACAGAAAATCTTAATGAAATCATAAATCAAAGTCATTAAATCCTGTTATTATCATCACTGTGATTACAAAACCATTAAGTGTTTTTTGGAGTTTATACACTTGATTTGATAGTGTTATGTATTAGATCTGTAAGATGGTGAATGTCAGACAAGACTAGCCAAGTCCTGTTCCCAAATACAGGGTGACATTCTTTACTCTATGGAAAGCGGGACAGAAGCGCCCTCACGTGGCGCTCCTGAACGTTGGCCACATGTATTGAAATCGAGACAGATTCTGCGGTGAGGTCAAGTCACGTTTCATCAACAACATACAAGAAAATAAATAGGCTTTTTAATGTTAGGTCGCTGTTGTAAAAGACTACAGTAACTTATTTAATCAGTGTATTTTCGTATTTGGCTTGTTTTATATTGGTTTATAACTATACTTCTTCTGAAGCGTTGATGTTTAAACATAAATTATACAGATATATCCAGTAATCCATTAGCATTAAGTCTGACCTATTCTCAGAAAATGCCTCGGTCTAACAATCCATTAATCATTCGTTTTTCCACCAGATCAACAAATATGGTAATACTCCGTTATAAATTCATAGGACAAATTATTCAGTTGTCACCGAAGGATAAATAATAGTTCAACGCGGTGGATCCATCAAATACTAGCCTAAACTGCCCACAACAAATCTTTTATGCTACGCCAGTTTATTCCCACTGCGTCAACATTAAATTGTAATGCACCATTATTCATTCATAGGAAAACTATTCCGGTTGTCACGTAATTATAAATCATAGTTTAATGCTGTGGGACCAATAGGACCTGTGTGCCTTGTATCCTACCTTTCTAATTGGCCCCGCGAGACTTTGGAACCGAGCTCAGCGCATGCAGTCTGTCAGCTGGGGACGGCAGCTGTCAATCAAAGCGCATCTTTATAAGCGCGCAACAAGCTCTCTCGCCCCTGTCTCTCCAGATCAACTCGTCTCGACACAGACAGGAGCAGGACTGAGTTGATCGATGCGATTATCAACAGAGATGACACTGATATTGATCTGTCTGTATGCTCATGTTGAAATATACAGTATTTAGATTGAAACTTACAAACTCTTAAAATCCTTTTTGGTCGTTTTTTATATCAGGCTTCTCTTGTATTTTTTTTTAGATAGCTCTCTTCTTAACACACATTTTTGTTTTGGTCTTCAGTCAACCAACGAGATGGACAAACTTGGCACTGTGACTAATGTCACCGCTGGCAACAGTTCCATGGACAGGAGTGCTGTTATCGAGCGGGGCTCCACCCAGCACCTAGACCCGGGAGACCTCAAGGTCCTGGTGCCTGTCCTGCTGGGGGTGCTGTGTGTCCTGGGCCTGGCCTTCAACCTCACCGCCATGGGCATCCTCTTCTCCAACGCCCGCAAGAGCAAGCTCTCCCTCATCAACTCCCTGGTGCTCAACATCATGCTGGCCGACGGCCTCCTGCTGGCCTTCGCCGTGCCCTTCCGCGCCGTCGCTTACTCCCAGAGCAGCTGGACGCTGGGCTGGCCCGTGTGCAAGACGGCCGACTGGTTCCTCCACGCCTGCATGGCGGCCAAGAGCTTCACGGTGGCCGTGATGGCCAAGGCGTGCTACCGCTACGTGTCCAACCCCAACAAGCAGGTGGGCGTCCGCCTGGGCGCCGTCCTGGTGGTGCTCTTCTTCACCTGGCTCGCCGCCTGCTCCGCGCCCGTCCCCCACTGGCTGTTTGCCTCCCTGCAGAGGGAGAGCCAGGGGCTGGCGTGCGTGCAGGTGGTTCCCCCCGAGGCCCGGGACTTTATGTCCGTGTACGTGAAGGCGTACCCCCTGGGCGTGTACTGCGCCCCCCTGAGCTTCGCCCTGCTCTACTTCTGGAAGGCGTACGGCCGGTGCCAGCGGCGCTCCAGCAAGACCCAGAACCTGCGCACTCAGATCCGCTCCCGGAAGCTCACCCTGATGCTCTTCTGCCTGACGGTGGCCATGGCGACCCTGTGGCTGCCGCAGTGGGTGGTGTGGGTGTGGGAGCGCCACGCGGCGCAGAGGGCGAGCGAGGGCGGGGAGCCCTCCGTGGCCTCGCCGCCGCTCCTCCTCGCCCTCTCCGCCCAGCTGCTGGCGTTCTCCCTGTCGCTGGTGAACCCCTGTCATCGTGCTGTCGCTGTCGGACGAGTTCCGGGAGGGCTACCGGGGGCTGTGGAGGCGCCTCACCCTCCGCAAACACCCACCGCCCAAGCCCAAGCCCGGGCCCCACGCCCCCACCGCCCCGCAGTCCCCCTGCCCCAGACCAGAGACCTCAGGCCAGAGACGAGGGGACAGAGACCTGGAGCCCAGCTCCAGCTCCAACAAGGGCCACCAGGGAGAGGATGCGCCCGAGGCGGAGCGAGGCAGCCTGGGGGAGGGGGAGGGAGAGAGCCCCCGAGATGGGATCGTCCTGCCGGATGTGGAGCAGTTCTGGAACGAGAGGGAGACGGGCTCTCTCACCGACGAGAACGACCCGATTCCATGGGAGCACCAGGAGGGCAAGGAGACAAGGAAGTGAAGGAGGGAGACGTCCCAGTCATCTCCTACACTGCGGCTTAGTGTTAGAGTTAATGTATGTTGAAGCGGACCTACCTTGTTACATTTTGAAAGTGTTCAAAAGAGAAGAGGAGGCAGAGACAAAGGACACAAGTAGAGGTGGTTTGTTAGAGTATTTGGACTCGGCCGGCTCTGTCCAGCACACTTAACCAGCCTCAGCACCTTGCGGACATCACCACAATCAGGACATCACAATACTGGTTGGTATTCTTTAAAATGTGTTCTTGATATTACTTGTGTATATTACTCTGATATTGATAAAACTCTTATAAGTGTTTAGGTGCAATACACCTAGGGAGTCATGTAATATTTGAACTTGTATTCACTATGAAATGTGATGTTTATTAGTGCCACTGTCTTGAAAAAGTGTTGAAGTGCATTCAGTTTCCCAGTTTTAGAAAATAGAACGTGAGGAGAATGTCAATTCAAGTGCCGGAAGTTTTACTGTGTTTGCAAAGGTTGTTGCTTTCAACACTGCAATTGGTAAATGTCAACGCATCCCTTTGAAAATGTGTCTGATGACAAGCAGGTGGTGTGTACTGGAGTACTGAACCGTGGTTGACGTCTCGGTTGTGTGTTTGTCATTTTGTCAGTGCTCTGTAAGGATTGTGAAACGTTTTGTTTACAATAAAGTGAACTGCATTAAAAAACCCAAGCAGTGTGACTGAGCATTGATCATTCCTTCACACCTATAGCTATAGTGACCTGAAGCGCAAGGATTGCATGCCAAAGAGCAGCCTTCTCTCTCCCAGATTTATTCTAGACAGAGCAAAGACTGTTAAGAAAATCATGATGAGTTGCTGCAAATGAAATCAACATGTTTTATGTTCTGGATCCATAAGATTCCCATTAAGGCCTATTTAGTTTTGAAAGCACTGTGATCTGATTGCCAATCAACACAAACGATTGCCAGGTGTGGTTCACAAATGAGTGAGTGATTATGACAAAGTGTGACTGTCCACATGCGACTTTTGTGGTTGTAAGGTTGGCTAAATGGTTAGAGAGTATGACTACAGATCAGGAGGTTGGGGGTTCATATCCCCCAAGGTGCTTTTAGATGAAAGCTTTCAATTGAACATTTAACTTATGTCTTCAAGTGGAATTCATAAACACATAATTAGATTCCGAGGGAAATTCAGCAAGTCCCTGGTGGCCTAGTGGATATGCATGGGATCTTGAGTCCTGACCCCTCCGGTTCAAATCTGTCTGGAGGCAGTGTACCCCATGCTTACTTTCTGGCAGGCAAAACATGATTGTATCTCTTTAAGCAGAGCACTTTTTAAAAGATAAATACTACCTTCACATGCTGGGGATATGGGGCCCCAGTGGCCTAATAGATAAGCATGCAGACAAGCAAATCCCAACGGCATGGGATCAAATCCACCCGAACCCAGAGAAATCCTTTGACTGAGCTTGCTCTAAGGTTGCCCGCAAGGGTGTCGTGGGCTGGTCAATGAGCTGGGTTCAGATGAAGCACAGGGCGTGGTGCCAATCAGATCCGTGAGCCCAGATTCCTGTGACCGCAGCACACTGTCCAGACTCCCCGACTGCCAGCAGGGATCTTCAACTGTCTTCGTAAGTACCCGACTGTCCCACAAGGAATGACAGTTGGGAGAGAGGATCTCGGGAGTCCCGGAGCAGGGAAAATAAATTGACCTTTTATCAGTTTTATTTATAAGTCCAGCTTTTTTTCAAAGTCCAAAAGCAAAAATTGAGTTGTAAGAACACTTGGTAACACTTGGTAACACTTGGTAACACTTGGTAACACTTGGTAACACTTGGTAACACTTGGTAACACGATTGGTAACACGAGGTAACACGAGGTAACACGAGGTAACACGAGGAACGTGAGGTCATTAAAAAGGCCTTTTCTGCAAGAAAAGACCATTGCAGCCTTCCATGGGGTTTGAACCCAAGACCCTTAACGCTCATGGTACACATGCTTATCCACTGAGCCATCAGGGACACAAGGAAACATGAACTTGTTGACAATACACATCCTTAAGGTGAAGTGTGAGGTCATTAAGAGACAGTTTCTGCAAGGAAAGACCAAAGCAGCCTTCCATGGGGTTTGAACCCAAGACCCTTAACGCTCATGGTACACATGCTTATCCACTGAGCCATCAGTGACACAAGGAAACATGAACTCGTTGAAAATACATCCCTAATGTGAAGTGTGAGGTCATTAAAGAGACAGTTTCTGCAAGGAAAGACCAACACAGCTTTCCATGGGATTTGAACCCAAGACCCTTAACGCTCATGGTACACATGCTTATCCACTGAGCCATCAGGGACACAAGGATACATGAACTCGTTGACAATACATCCTTAAGGTGAAGTGTGAGGTCATTAAAGAGACAGTTTCTGTAAGGAAAGACCAACGCAGCCTTCCATGGGATTTGAACCCAAGACCCTTTACACTCATGGTACACATGCTTATCCACTGAGCCATCAGGGACACAAGGAAACATGAACTCGTTGAAAATACATCCTAAGGTGAAGTGTGAGGTCATTAAAGAGACAGTTTCTGCAAGGAAAGACCAAAGCAGCCTTCCATGGGGTTTGAATCCAAGACCCTTAACGCTCATGGTACACATGCTTATCCACTGAGCCATCAGGGACACAAGGAAACATGAACTTGTTGAAAATACATCCTTAATGTGAAGTGTGAGGTCATTAAAGAGACAGTTTAGGGTCTCTGTCAATCAAAAGGAGATGCAGTCTTTCGACAGACATAATCACAGCATTTTTCCAATGACCGTATAGTTTTGAAGCACTGAAAAAAACGGTTCAAAGCAGCCCCATTCAAGTCCCTGGACGTTGGGCTTCAACTGTTAAATGCACTGTGACGCTACGGAAAAGTATGAGAAGGAAATCTGGTCAGTCGATCTTCTGCTATATGTATCTGATTATGAACAAACTTGTCTTCAATATGAACGTGTTCTAACACATTTTAAATGTTAACACAATAGTAAATATGCGACCAAAATGTTTTTTTTACATTTTAGTGGAAGCCAAGCTTCCCTTGCAGTCTTAAGGAAATCGCCTATTGTCATGGATTTTACTGGGAAGGTGACCAAGTCTTACACAGCTTGTGGCAAGTAGAACAAACTACCTCTCAAAAGTAATAACCTACAGGCATTGTCCTCCATTGATCCTGTGGTGAGAGGCCATTTAGTGCCCTTAGAGGTGGCCAGGAGAAGAGGGAAGAAGGAGTAAAACCAGAAGAAGTGCTAGATAGTTTAATAATAGTTTATGTCTTGGAATAAAAAATAAAATTGAATATTACAAATTAGTGTTGGTGTATTTTGATCTTCAGAATGTCATTTTACTCCTATATGCCTATATGGGTGGGCCAGGGATGTCAGGGGGTTTGTGGCAATGTAAGTATATGTATATTTGCTGCGGGGTGAGGGCTTCAATTACCTCTCTCTTTTTTAACCATACATGTGTTTGCATCCCTGAGGATGCTTGAAGATACTAACTTAAAAAAACTTAAGGGGGGGTGGGGGGGGGAGAGAAGGAGGACAAGAGAGTAAGTGAGTGAACTAACTGGGAGGATCAAACACTCCAGAATGGACCCCCTGTTGGCTTCAGGCCCATTAGAAACATTGGGATAGAAGGCCAGTCATTAGTATTACCACGGGTGCTAATTACTGTCAAAGGTTTCCCTTTGAACTGGGACGCCCCTCGGAGGACACTCCCCTCTGCAGGGCGACGAGGAGCGCGGCTCGTTGCCCTCCACACGCTCTGATCCGGGGCCGCGTTGCGATCAGATCACGCAACCGTCACGCAACGACGACGGTCCGTGTGTTTACAGCGCAACATCGATTATCAGTGTTTCCATAGCGACAGTGGCGTTGGTGGAAGGGGACGGGGGGGACGGGGGAGGGGGACGTGGGGCAAAGGCAGACTCTAAAAGCAGAGGCAACCTCTCTCTCGTCCCTGCCCGCTCCCTATCGCATCACCCCTCCCCCCTCACCCCTACCACACCCCCGGACGACATTTCGCTCTCATTAATCTTTGATGGCGACCTTTCTCTGCCAGGAGCGAGCACCTCAATCAGAGGCACGCTTAGCACACGCACATCTCCACCAGGCCTCTAGGCTAACCACAGCCTAAGCAAGCTTCACCTTCCGCATCCCTCCACCAGTACCCAGGCTGTCTCCTTCCTCCCTGACGTCCTCACTAGAAAACTCTCCGTGCAAGACTCTCAGGTATGCCTGTTATCTGCAGTGCAGATAGTGCAGAGTGCAGATTGATATACCTATCAATGCCAGCGTTTTTGCGGGGGACATTTATGATTCGTGTTCACAGACTTAGTATCAGTATCAGTCAATGGGTTTCTTGATGTTCACACACACACGGCCTCTCGAACCCGCTCCTGCTGCAGGCTCAAGCAGAAGGCAGATAAGGAGAGAAATCGAAAAGGAAAACAGCTCAGGTTTAATTGGGTCACTACACTCTGTAGGGGACAGGTTCAGCAGGTGAGCTCTCCTCTTCCTCCTCCTCCTCCTCCTCCTCCTCCTCCACTCTGCAGCCACCCCCCCCCGGCCTCCCCCCCGGCCTCCCCCCAGGCCTCCCCTCCCCCTGCCGCGAGGGGACTCGGGGGTGTCACCCCTGTCCGTTTCATCCCTCAGCCAATCATCATCTCTAATGAATGACACGCTACGGGGAGCGACAAGCATGCAAGCGCTAATTAGCGCTGGCAGGAGTGGGTGGGTGTCAATAGGCTAAACGGACCTGCTCCCCCCCTCCCCCCTACCAAACACACGTCGCCCCGAGCAACATCCCTCCAGCTCCATAAAGAGTGTAGTGTGTGCACGTGTACAACATGTTTGTGTGTGTGTGTCAGTGTGCACAACGTGTGTGTGTGCACATGTATGCTTGTATGTGTGTGTGTGTGTGTATGTGTTGAGGGTTAAGGATTAGGGGGGGCGAGGGGTTGTCTAGCCTTGATGTTTCAGTCGTTTGATTGGAGAGTTGAATGTGTCTTTTATCTCTCTGAAGAGGACACTGATTCAAAGAGCAGGTGCTTTCAGGGCCTGCGTTCAGTGAGGAGATCTCTTTTAACATTTAACTCTCTCTCTCTCTCGCTCGCTCACTCACTCTCACACACGACACACACATGCACACACACACACACTTCCTTCAGCCTGTGATCAATTGTTAAAAGCCTATAGTTGCCAGGTTGAGGACATGGTGTCCCTCCTCTCTACTGTGCTGTGTTCTTTCCTTAGGGCAGATAAAGAGCACGTCATAGGATGTTATCCTCTCTCTGCACTCCAGGTTTATTCATACTCCAAGCCTAGTGAAATGATCCACCAGTCAAGTCTTAGACCGGATTACACCAAGATTTCACTTCAACATTTCCCTCCAGCAAAGTCTTTGTAAAGAATTGTGGCTCCATAGCTGTCGTGCTATAGCCAAAGGGGTTTCTAAACTGACCTGAGAGAGCGAGTCGAGTGGAGACAGCCGTTTCAGACAGGCGGGGAAGAGGGAGGCAGGGAGGGAGGGAGGAGGATGGGGGAAAGGGAGTGAGAATGACTGAACTTATGCCTGCTAGTCAACAACAGCAGCTGGTGCCAGATCTTCAGCACATCCATCTCAGTGACACTCGCGTGCTCCGTCCGTCCGCTCCCGGGGGCCTCGGAGACGCGGAGGACGTATTTTTATCCCCCGTCCGGAAGTGCCCGCGGGCGGCTGAGTGGGAGGACGGAGAGGCCTCTGATCTGGAGGACTGGTGTCTCGCTAACACATCCATGATTTAGACCCAGTCGGACACTCAGCTATCGCCTCCTACTCGGCCAACGCGAGTGAACGGAGAAACAGTTGTACCAATTACAGCCAAACATGGAGACGTCTGTGTGTATGGTCGATGTGGTCTGGTTCTGTTCTCCTCTTGCTGTATGGTGATGTCATTCCTGGTGAAATGCTTCCTGAAGACCAGCAGAGGGCAGCAGAGGGCAGATCCCTCTTCGCCTCTCCCAGGTTCCCGTCACGGCTAAGACTGCCATCTAAAGATCAGATGATTCCAATACGAGGTAAGGTGTGAACATGAGGCGACGTGGGCCAGTTTGACGGTTTATTACAAGTCAAGTGAAAGGCACTGGGTCGTATACTGCCTCAGTTTGCATAGGTCTGATGAGATGTCGACACGCTGACCTCTGAACGGTGAAACACTCTCAATCAATACTCGATGACAACGAGGGGCTTTTTCCGACTGCCCATCACATATTCGTTTTCAAATAATGCTATGTCTCCATGAAATATAGACATGGTCCAGACAAAACAAACATCATTTGACATGACAAGATGTGATTATGCAACAGCACTAAAAAACACTCAGTCCTCAGGCCTTCTGCAGTACTGCAGTTTGGTCACAAGGGGTCACAGTTTTGAACAGCTTTGGATCATCGAGGGACCAGCTGGATGTTTCATGCTGTGCTGGTCAGGAACAAGGCCCAAAGACCTAGAACTACTAACTACCCATGAAATGTTACAAGACTGCTCACGCTCTTTAGGAGACAAACAATCGCTTCGAAACAGTGCAGACGCTCAACACAAGAAACACCATACAAACACACAAAGTCTAAAAAAACGATGTTCAAATAGTTATTGCTACATTTGAAATGTTTCATCTTACCCTCATCTTAGGCATTGGCATGTACTTTTAGCATGCAGATAGGACTGTTGAAACTCTGTATATTCCAGTCTTAATACTATCATTTACTCACACACAAGAAGCATATGTACCATATTCTAGGTATGACATTTTCTTAATATAAGATATTCCCTCTAACCTCATGGTTTCGGGGTGACATCATTCACTGTACATAGGTTACATTGTAAACACTTTGTTCAATTTGCTTTACAAATAAATTCACCTGAATCAGCATTTGAACACTGCAAGCATTTCGTACCCTACGAACGTGTATGCCGTAAACACCAGACACAAACACGGTAACATTTTAAATATACATAGAGGACATATTTCAAGTTTTCCCATCGTTTCCGTTTGTCTCCTCAGAGACAGTTGTTCTTCTGACCGTTGTAGAAGATGAATGAGACGATCGATCATTTCTCTGTAACTGGAGAACGAGATGCAATCTCTCAACTTTTCCCTGAGGTCCTGTTATCGGGTCTAGAAAACATAAGACAGAGAAATGAGGTGGTCATTTCATGATCATTTAAACTTCAAATCAAGTTGTGATACGGTGAGATGTTTGAAGCCCTGACACTGACCTGTTCTGCCTTCTGTGTCCAGAAGGTGGCACCAGAGTCGTCTTTCCTTTCTGAAGGGCGTCTATGGACACCTGCAGACGGCTTTGCTGCTTCTCCTGACAAGACAGTTTACTGATTCACTCATCTGACACAGTCAAACTTTGAATTAAGACCAAAAAAAACAGACGTAGTTTAAAAAAACACATTTTTCTTACCTGAGTGGGTTTTGAATGGGGCAAGGGTGGTGGAGGCCTGTTAGGGGCCTCAGGGCGGGGTTGGGTGAGCTCTGAGGGTGAGGAGGAGGTGTGGGGGCTGTGGGGAAGGGTGGGCAGAGGAGGGGGTCACAGAGGGAAGAGGAGAGGGCTGGGGCTGAGCTTTTCTGTGATTGGCTGCATGGGTGGGTTTAGGGGGAGGCTGGGGCTGGGGCTGAGGCTGGGGCTGGTTGTCTTTCTGCTGGCCAGCATAGGCAGGTATGGGAGGAGGCTTCACAGTCGGGCGAACAATAGAGTTTCTGGATCGGGCGGAACAGGAAGGGCTTGGACGAGGACTGGACTGACTCTGTCAACACAACAGAAACACAGCGTCAGATTTAGAAAAAATACGTAAACTAGCTCGGATAATTTGTGCATGCCCTGTCTTTCTCTCTCATATTTCCTGTCTCTGTATTACCATAAAATAGCCAAAAATGCACAACAACAAAATAAGTTAAACTTTATTTGATAGGAAAATATTTTGATCAACTCCCTCACCAGTTTGTCTGAACTCTTTAGCAGGAATGTAGGGTTGGCATGGCCATTGGCCTGACCGTTGGCATGGCCGTTGGCATGGCCATTAGCATGACCATTGGCATGACCCTTAGCATGACCATTGGCATGACCATTGGCATGACCATTGGCATGGGTGGCTTTGACTTCAGTTGGTCCTGGACATCTGAGGGTTAAAGCAACATTTCAGCTATCTCAGTTTCACAACGTGTCACAACTCTCACACACAAACTGTGCTTCTTGCTAAGACATCAGGCATTGAGACATTATTTGCTACAGAGCCCGTTGGTCATACATAGGTGTTGGAAGCGGGCCGGATGTTTTCAGAGGGCGGAGCTTCTGCCTGTAGTAGCACCACAGTCCTACAACAACCAACAGCACGAAGCCAGCCAGGAGGAGGAGCAACAGGACAGGAAGTAGGCTGACTATAGAGGAAAGAAAACATGACAGGTCAGTACACACACATGTATGTATAGACATATAGATGTATAGGTACATAGATAGGTCATACTCTGAGCGAGGACAGGTCCACTGTCAAGACTGCCCCCCGACCCCTCCTGGTCACACAGGGGCGGGGCCCAGCCGGAGTCACAGTGGCAGTTATGGTTGTTGTTACACAGCTGATAATAGGACAGGAGAGGGGACCACAACCAATCAGGTGCCATTTCACAGACATTACATGATATTCCAATATCAATTCCCATACTTTTCACTTAAATGCTTAACTGACTATTCCCAGAAGACATCTTTCATATTCCTTAATCCATCTAATGGAAGCTTTGAGACTGCGGAAGTGCTGCAAGGTCACTATGGCGACAGGCAGCATACGATGGCCAATATTCTACTTTATATAGCCCGAGTGGCTCAAGTCCAAGCCTGCCCTGACTGTTCCAAACCATCAGCCAATTCTCCTCTCTCTCACACACACACACACACACACACACACACACACACACACGCACACACACACGTACCCCGTGGCCATGGCACTTGGCACTGCACTCATCCGCCCGCAGGAAAGAAGCGTTGCGGCACTCTCCTCCAAAACAGATCTATTGAAAGAAAGTGTGCGAATGTGTGAGTGTATGTGTGTGTGTGTGAGTGGCTGTGTGCGCGGATGAGTGTGTGTCAGGCGTCAGAGAGGAGATTGCCGGAGAGAGAGAGAGAGATAGAGACAGAGAGAGAGACAGAGAGAAAGAGAGAGAGAGAGAGAGAGAGAGAGAGCACTAAAAGAGAGAGCGAAAGAGAGCAAGCCTCCACCACCACAAGCATGCAGGCTCCCTTGATGTGGAGTGCTTTAGGGAGGATGGAGAATATGTCAGAGAACAAAACAGACTGCTGAAAACTGACCCCCCACGCCCCACCATCCCCACCCCCCCCAACCCCCCGACCGCCGTCCCCCCCCAGCAGGAGCCTCACCCCGTCCTCTCCACACTTGGTTCCCGTCATGACCAGGCCCGGGTCCAGCGTGTCCCCCTGACCCTCGTCGTCCGGCCCGCCTCGGTAGACGTGCGTCCCGCGGCACAGGACCCTGCGGTGTCCGGCCGTGACCGTGGTGTCGATGGGGACGGCGTTGGTGTCGATGGGTTTGGGGGCGGAGCTGAGACACTGGATCTTGCCACACTTGGCGTCTCTGGGTGGGTCGAGACGAACACGGAGACGCTTGTGAACGCGGACACATTGAGACTGTGCTGTGAGTGATCACAGGAACTGGACTGGAGTAATACTTCTTACTGCACTATGCTGTTATATACCGTAGTGTTTACTGTACTGTACTGTCTTTATAGACACTGTACTGGACTGTGCTGTACTTGAATGTACTGCACTGCACTGCATTTGTACTGTTGTATTCTGTAGTGTACATGTGTTCCTCGTCACCTGTCCTTGCAGGACCTGTATTGTCCTAGCAGGTCTTTCCCACAGTTCCCATAGGAGTCCCCCGCCTCGTTCACACGCGCAAAACACAGGTCAGGGGCCGGGCTGGGCATCTGTGGTGCGAGGAGAGACGACACACACACACACACACACACACACACACACACACACACACACACACGGGCAGACTCAGTGTTAAAGCACCACCCGCTGGAGGACAGATGGTATCCCATCCTGCTTCTCTGCAGTTCCTGTGGCACTAGCAAGCCTCTCCAGAAGAGTCTCCTCCCCATCCCGGGCACGGCACGAGGCTGGAGCCTGATCCCTCTCTCCCCTGCTCTCTCATCTCAGTGGATCACACCCCAGAGGCCCGACCAGTACGCTCCATGGTGTCGCACGGGCAGTTGTATGTTTTTTTCGATGACTGCGTCTAGCTGCTCTATATATCTGAGACCACCCTTTGTATTGAGACTAGACACGTCGCGTGTGGATTAAACAATAACGCGTCACAGTATATTGCCGAACTTACAATAGATGTGTTAACTAAAGAGCAACAACAGTGTACCAATAGGATGTGATGAACAGCTGACTGACCCTGCCCCCAGAGTGATTGACACTGCTGCTCCAGAGTCAGACACATGCCGGTGTAGCAGAAGGCCCGCCCCCAGGAACAGGAAGTGCCGTCCACCAGGTAGAAGTTGGCAGGGCAGGACTCCGACTTCCCATCGCAGTACTCGGGTAGGTCACATGACCCGGAGGGAGGGCGGCACAAAGAGCCAGGGTTCTTCAGCTAGAGAGAGAGAGAGGCAAGGAGAGAGAGAGAGACAGAGAGACAGACAGAGACGAGAGCGATAAGACAATAAAAAGGTTCAGGACAAGAGAGGGCCTGATAGAAAAAGACAAACAACTAAGAGAGAGAGATTTGTGGGATAAGAGAGAGAGAGAGAGAGAGAGAGAGAGAGAGAGAGAGAGAGAGAGAGAGAGAGAGAGAGAGAGAGACAGAGATAGAAGAAGAGAGAGTGGGACAGCTAGAGCAACAGAGAGAGAGCCAGACGGTACCTTGCAGTCGTGACAGCACACTCCGTGAGCACACTCGGCCCCGGCCTTCAGGGTGCAGTTGCTGGCGTTGCAGCACGGGCTGGTGCACTCCTACACAGGCACACAACACTGTTCAAAAACCACCCAGAACCACCCCCGACACAACCTCCCCAACACACACACACACACGGGGCTACCTCTTCGTCTCCACAGTCACACTCCTCTCCGTCTTCCAGGTAGCCGTTGCCACAGCGCTGGCCCCCGTACATGGCCCTGGTGTTGGGCAGGTTGAACAGACACTTCCCCCCTCCGGAGCCCAGGTAGCTATGCAACTCCTTCTGGTTACACAGGTTGAACACACGGGGGAACGGGTGGCTGGGGCCCGACAAAACACACACAGACACACAGACACACACACAGACATAAATACATCGTATTTGTTCTACATGTTCCAGTTTTGTGTATGTAAAAAAATGTGGTGTGTGCGTATACAAGCTTGTGCATGAATGAATGTGTGTATGTGTCTGTAAATGTGTCCGTATAAGTGTGTGTGTGTTCATTAGCTGGGTAGGGAGCTGTTAACACGCTCACGTTTCCCTCGGGCCTCCGTCCCTGTGCAGGGAGGGTTAGGAAGCTCTTCCCCCCCTGGGGACACCACAGTATAAGTGTGTGTGTGTGTGTGTGTGTCTCACCCGGTGGCCGCCGCCATGATGCAGCCCCCTTCGTCAGGACGAGCCTGGCAGCACTTGTCACTGTCGTGGCTCATGCCAAAGTTGTGCCCCATCTCATGTGCCATGGTGGCAGCCACACCCACCGCCGAGTCCGAGTGGTCCTAGAGGGAGAGGGGTCCGGGGTCAGACGGACGTTCAGGAGGACTGAACACTGGCGCACCTGGTTGCTGCTGTCTTACCGAGTTCACTCCACCTGACTGGTACTCAGAGCACATGGCTTTGAGGGGAGCCAGCCCGATGGTGGTGCCCCGGAATGCCACACCCCTGGGGAACAAACGCCACCGCAGTTTAGTTCCTACACGAGGAGCTCCTGACACCGCGCGACACTGAGCAAGACATCTTTCAAATGAAACTGAAGGGAGGAATGAGGGGAAACATGACGCCAGGAATACCTCTGGAGGAAAGATGAGTGTGTGTGTGTGTGTGGTGTGTGTGTGTGTGTGTGTGTCACTGACGTGATGAGCTGTGCGTTGTCGTTGGGGAGCGTGTGGAGCTGCTTGCGTCTCCAAGCCAGGAAGGCTCCCAGGGTGCTGTAGGGGTTGTCCGACACGTTGATCCTGTCCTGGTCGGACCACACCTCCAGACCAATCAACGCCACGCGGATACTGAGGGCCTTGTAGTACTGCACACACACACACACACACACACCACACACACACACACACACACACACACACACACACACACCACACACACACCACACACACACACACACACACCACACACACACACACACACACACACACACACACACACACACACACCACACACACACACACACACACACACACACACACACACACACACAGACACACAGACACACAGACACACAGACACACATGAATGCAAGCATTCACAGATATATGCAGGTGTGTGTGTGTGCAGAATGTGTGTGTGTGTGTGCGGAGGAGGAGGAGGAGGGGGGGTATGTGTGGGTGTGATGTTCACACTTTTCTCACTTACTTTGTCTACGTAGTTGGCAGCTTCCAGTAACTTGAGCTTGGTCTTCTCTATGCTCTGGTCATGCTTCTGAAACTGCACACACACACACACATACACACAATCTCTTCCTTAATTCAAATATCTCTGGGTGTACACCGGACATGAGTCAGGGCAACAGCCTGACCTCAACCAATCACACGTTGCCTTAGATGTCATTAAAGCCAATTATAGAGTCAGGATGTGGTGATGGTTCACACTTCAATGGAACGGAGGGAAAGATAAAAAAGATGACAACATTGATAGAGTTGTGTTAATGTGTGTGTGTTAATGTGTGTGCGTTAATGTGTGTGTGTGTTAATGTGTGTGTGTGTTAATGTGTGTGTTCTGACCTCAGCATGGTCCGCCACCAGCAACAGTTCTACATACTTCATATTCTGGCTCACGTCTCTGTGCTCCTGGGAAACAGACAGATGATTTCAAGTTGTTCCTAACACAACATGGATATAGCCCGGACGTTCCACATAACACAACTTGAAAACAACTCAACTCGTGTTACTGTAAATGTATTTGGCCATGAAAATTATTTAGGAAAATATGAATTCCTGAAATGAAAAGTCCATCTCAACTCACTCTTCTCCTTCCTCCTTGCGACGCCATCATTCCATGGATGAGGTCATCAAGCCCATCCCCTCGCTCCTGGTTGCTGGGGTGATGCTGACAGGAGCCGTTGAGCGTGCGGAGGCTCTCAGCGGGGAACAAGGCATGCGGGTGTGTATCCTTGGTAACAGGAAGAGGCTCAATCAGGTAGTTGAGGCTGGTGTTCAGAGTTATCAGGCCCCTGGGAAACAAGAAACCCTCATTACAGTTCCTACACAGAGGCACAGGTGTCTTCAAGTAAGGCGTGGTTCACATCCAAGGGGATGACAGAGTGAACACAATAATACAAAAACTGTTCCTTTAAGTCTCTATTTGCAATGTACAGATTCATTTGAATTGGATTACAGTCAGTCCTGAGAAAAAGGAACCTTTCAGGAAGTGGATCAGCAGGAGGTGGAGTGTGGGGAGGGAGAGGGGAGGGGGAGGGGAGGGCTGGGTGGAGCTGAGCTCAGAGACTACACTCTCAGGTGGATCTCTAGTTACACTCTGGGCCAGCTACAGCAACATGCTCTCTCTCTCTGTCCCAGTGGGTATGCTACTCTACTGTAAATCTATGCATGGATACACACACACACACACACACACAGACATACAGACACACAAACACACAAACGTGGATGAAAACAGCTGTAGAAAGCATCTGGAGACTGACCGCCCACACAGCCCTGGAATGATGCCTCTCACTGGCGGAAGACACAGCGTGTGTGTGTATGTGTGTGTATGTGTGTGTGTGTATGTATGTGTGTGTGTACTTGTGTGCGTGTGTTGGATGGTGCCACGTTTACTATTCTCATTTCCTTGTTGCAGATGTGGAGATGAGAGCACCAAAAACACACACACACAAACACACACACATCCTCACTGCAAATCTGGGTCAGAAAGTATCTACTCTGTGGAGCATGTCTGAACAAACTACAGACAGACCTGTATCCCGGCACACCGACCCCCCACTCACAGCACTCGACGCTCAATCGTGATTTAATGATGAGCTGACGGAATGTACATGCATCCCAGCTCAACACGATACATTCCCAACCCTCACCACACAGACACACACACAGACAGACACACACACACACACACAGACAGACACACACAGACACACACTGTGTGGGAGTTTCTTACCTAAGCCCAGAGCAGGTGCTTAGAGCCACGCTGGAGCCAGCCACCCCTTGCACCCATCCCTGGTAGAGACAGTGCCCCTGCAACACAACACAACACATCAGCCATGCTGAGCCAGCTGTCCCCTCCAGGTGTGGCTGTTCCACCAGGCTGGTCAGTAAAGCCCTATATAAGACACTCTTGGAATATTATGACACGATGGGCCCTGGGGTGAACTCACAGTGCTGGGAGGAGAGGAGGTGAGGCGAGCACCGCTGGGAGTGTACCATATCTCCTGGAATCCGGGGGCCAACAACTGCCTACGGAGCGGAGACAGAAACATCAGGTTGGTGTACGTGTGGGTACCATACACATGTACTGTACACGGGGTCAGAGGAGTAACTGTACAGCACAGAAATAAATCGGGTACGGCAGAGAGAGCGGGTCTGAAACGGAGAGAAGGAGAGGGATTGTAGACAAAGCCAGCTTCTGTCCAGCAGCCCTCGTCTCATGAAACATTCATCGACACAGAAGCCTCCCGAAAGCATTATTCAGACGGAGAGATCAGAGAGAAAAGTCGGACTCCAGCGCGGCCTGGCAAGATACTCTATCTGACCCTAGCCCAGCCCCAACCTCCTGGCCAAGGACAGACCAGACAGCAGAGGAGGAGGAGGATGATGATGATGATGACGGATGGGGACGAGGGCGAGGTATTCGTAGCGGGAGAGCGAGGGTTTGTTTGTTGCTCTGTCTAAATAGCTCCTCCGTGTTTGACAGAGCCATATTTCACCTGCTCCTCTGCCGGCTCGCAGGCAGCTTCTCCCCCCCCACACTCAGGGGCTCTCCCACGCCGAGCAGAGCTCCTCTGGTCCCAGGGACGACTCTGTCAAACCCACACGCTCACTGGACACGGCGGCTCGGGGACCCCTCCCCACGGGAGGACACAGACGTACGAGTGTGTGTGTGTGTGTGTGTGCTGTGGGTATGCTGTGTGTGTGTGTGTGGGTATGCTGTGTGTGTGGGTATGCTGTGTGTGTGTGTGTGCTGTGGGTATGCTGTGTGTGTGCTGTGTGTGTGTGTGCTGTGTGTATGCTGTGTGTGTGTGCTGTGGGTATACTTTGTGCGTGTGCTGTGGGTATGCTGTGTGTGTGCTGTGTGTATGCTGTGTGTGTGTGCTGTGGGTATACTTTGTGCGTGTGCTGTGGGTATGCTGTGTGTTTGTGTGTGTTGTATGTGTGTGTGCTGTCTTAGCTTTGTGTGTGTGTTGTTTATGTGTTCTGGGCTCAAACTGTGTTTGTCAAATAACCCTGTTTTCAAGCCATTAATATTTACATCCACTACAGATGCTGTTCTTCATTTCTAGTGCTTGATGCTCTAAGTCTGTTTGCAATCTATTCTTCCTGTTTTCATTCATAAACCGGATCTCTCTCTCTCTCTCTCTCCCAGCTGGTATCACTCTGAGTCTCCCTCCATCTCTCTCTGTCTCTGTATCTCTTTTTCTCGCTGTCTTTTGCTCTCTCTTCATCTCTCTCCCTATATCTGTTTCTCTCTGTCTCTCTCTCTCTCTAAGTGCTTTTTCTCCATCTCTATGATCCATCCCACAGTAAGTGATAAATGCAGCTAAACATAGATAGAGAATCGTGGCCAGTCTCCTGTCCCGATCCAGGAAAATGATGACGGAGGAAGGGACATCGAGGTGTGTCCGGGGCGCAACACGAACAGCCAGTTCAACAGCAACATCTCTTTCTAGTCCTCCTCTGCATCTCTCGTTCCCTGTTCTCCATCCATCCATCATATCCTTTCCTCATTCGTCAATCCATCCATCCTCATTTCTAGGCTCAAACCCCGAATCCCTCTTTTCTAGCCTTTCAGCTACTCGGGACGTAAGGAGGGAGGGAGGAAGTGACAATACAAACGGGCGGGGGGAGGGAAAGGAGGGGGGCGGGTGCGGGGGGGGCATTCCCCCTCTCCCTCCATCAGATGCCCCGCAGCCGTCTATCCGGTGGCCCGCCTGTTAAAACAGTGGCAGCCTGTTGATGTAATCAACCTCCCCGTCCTGGCTGAGACAAGGCCTGCTTCAGCCCTCAGCAGATTAGCACGGCAGGGGGTGGGGGGTTGGGGGAGGCTACATTAGGACGAGCAACACACAGAGACACAGTCCATAAATGACTCCTAAGTGACACTGTATCCGGGTGACGTCAACGCGCTCTGGGCAAAAGCTTGGCTGTGACACAATGAGATTAATTAAGACCGTCTCTCCTTCTCTCCCTCTCTCTCTCTCTGACAGGCACAGCTAAGGGGCTGACTGGTCGATGATTGACTGAGCTTTGGAGTAACTGCTGCCTCAATGAGGTTAGAATGTTGTTAGAATGTTGTTAGAATGTTGGGCCCATCACATTCCTCACTGTCCTCCGCATCGAACACGTCCAGGTAGAGCCGTCTCGCTTCTTGTGTGTGTGTATGTTTGGTTCGTTTTTGTGTGCGAGTGTGTGCTTGCTTGCCTGTGTGTGTGTGCGCGCGCGCGTGTGCGCTTTGCCTGCGGGCAAGTGGGCTTATGTGTGTCTGTATGTATCAGCATGTGTGTGTGTCTCCGTGGGACATAAACGCCAGTCAGCTGCTGTTGTGTTGAGCAGTGCTGAGTAGCTGGTCCTCGGAGATGCTATAGCCGCTAGGTAACTCATTCCTCTTGCAAATGACACAGAAGACACAACATGTCATTAGGGTGCCATTAAGGGTGCCACCGTCGCTGGCTGGCATCTCTTTTCTGCTGAGTGGGTGTGGAGTCACCCTGCGGTGGTGGTGGGGGGGGGGCAGGCGGCCCGGGGCTTGGCCGGGGTTCTACAGAGAGACCTGGATGAGCTCCAGGCCCTGCAGACAGAGACACCGTGATGGAAGAGGCTCTGGTCTGAAGCCCGTCTGTCTGGGGGGGGGCGAGAGGACAAAGGCTCGCTTCAAGCTGGCAAGGCGGTGCTCGTGCAGGAGACGGGAGTGGGAGGAGGAGGAGGGGGGGGGGCTAATGCATCAGGGTCAGTGGGTCGCATTCTCTCATGGTGTCAGATGACATCACTGGGGATTTTTTTTTGGGGTGGAAAGTGTGTGTGGGGGGGGGGTGACGCAACTTATAAGAGCTCTCTGCATCACATGATAAAGGGCCTTTTTATTACGGGGGAGGCCGGCATCAGTGCGTGCGCGTGGGTTTATGTGTGTGCGGAAGGGGAGAGAGCGAGATCTACGTCCGTGCGTTTGACAGGGCTGTCGGGAAAACAGGGGTCGGCACGGAGGCTCTGGAGCGGGCCAATCAGAGGCTGGCACAGACTAAACATGACAGAGCGCAGACAAGGACAAGCAAACACATCTCCATCAGCACACAGACGGAACAAAGACACTCTCTAGACATTCACCCCTGGGCTGCTCTGAGGGGGGTCCGTGGTTCTGTTTATGTGTGTATGTGTGTGTTAGTCTGAGCGTGTTTGTACGTGTAATTGTGTGTGTGTGTGTGAGCATGTGTCAGCATGTGTTAGCGTACATGTGTTTGTATGTGTGAGCGTAGCCTATATGTGTGCGTGTGCGCGCGTGTAGCCATGTGTGTGGTCAGAGACGGAGGAAAACTATGTCTGCACTCCAGTCCAACCACCTCTGGGAAAACAGAGGACAGCAGAGAAGATGAGGGGAGGAGAGACGAGAGAGAAGGGAGAGGAGAGAGAAGGGAGAGGGATGATCCGAATGTCTCCCAGGGGAGGGCTGGAGGCGGGGGGGGGTTAGTGTATCTAGAGAGGGGAGGGGGGCAAGAGGGCTTCCAGATCTATGAAACATGTTGGGTGGAGGTCTAACCCCAACAGGCAGCCTTGAACCCCGACTCACGAACAACCCCCCCAGATAAACACACACACCCAGTCGTACTCACCCAACTGTCTCCTCTCATTTCATCTAGTCGTGACTCTCCTGACCTCCACCCCTGTTCCCCGTCCCATCATTTACTCACGTCTTCGTTCTCTTTCTCTCTCTTTTTCTTCGTCTCTGTCTCCCTTTTTCCTCTTCTCCCCCCCCCGCCCATCTCATCTCCCTGACTCAGCACAGCCCTCCCTGGCTCTTAACCAAATCAACGTCCTCCACTGGCCGCGTTACAGCCTTTCATTAAGATAAAAGCCCTATTGCACGCGCGCACGCACACACACACACACACACACGGGGAGGGAGGGCACGTGTGGGTGAGGCTCGGCCCGCAGCCACTCTGACTCCACTGAGACACACGTATGATCCACCGCCCCGCGTCTCTCTGCACACTGGGGACGCACACCGAAGAGCAAACGAGAGCGACCGAGCAGGGAGGCAAAGGAGGAGAGAGGATGGATGAACGTGAGCGAGAGAAAGGCGGGGAGTGGGGGAGGTATGGGGCGAGACAGAGGGATGAGGAGGACAAGGCCGTCACTTTCTTTTCTCCCTGTTTTAAGTCATTTCTGCGGGGCGAGGGAGAGAGAGGGATGCGGGCCGTTCTCTGGCCCGTGTCCAGAAGGATCGGAGAAGCTGATTAGCATAGAGCGCCTGCTCCCTCTCACTGACCCATGAGAGCCAGAGGAGGGGGCGGAGGCCGTAGCCTCAACCCAGGAAGAGGTTGACCATGTGGGCCTGCAGAGACTGAAGAAATGACAAGCCGCAGACATAAGATCTTAGGATAAAAATAAACGACAATGAACCATAAGTAAATGTCTGTACATCCCCCATATTAAACACTCGGCACGATGGTAAAGTACAATAGATACCTGCTAGGGGCTTCTCTATACAGCTAGTCTTCAACAGCCTTTGCATGGGACACAATGTGTTCAAGCTTTAGTTGGGAAACACAGACAACTGACAGTTTAAAGAGAGGCAACTTGCAACCGCAACACAACTTCCTCTTCTGCGTTTCCTCTAAGTTTGTCAGCTAGCTGGCCAGATATCAGGGAATCTCTTCAGCAGTATAGTGCTAACTCATCTCCAAGCACATCACACGGCTGAGGCTGAGCTCTCCTCCAGAGGCAGATCTAACACTGACCACCTGCTGGGAGGACTTCTGCCTAAGGGCACAGGCTTCCAGACGCAACGGAGTCACTGTGTGTGCGTGCGTGTGTGTGAGAGAGAGCGAGAGAGACTGTGATTTAATTAACATCGGACCTGCTCGGAAAAAGGATTGATCTCCTCTGATTGGATCTTCCATGACAACGTTCCTTTGAGGAGTTTCCTGTGTCCTCCACACTCTACACTTCAAACCCTTCCTGCCCGTGTCTTGTCCCGGACTGCCAGCACTTCCTGTCACCAGGCAACATCTGCCCTCTCCAAAGGGCAGGAAGGGATACTAGCTGACTAGAGAGATAACCTCACTTCCTGTTTGCCCAAGGCCCACGTATCATGTGTCAACCTCCATACAACCCCCCCCAGCCACCACCCCACCCCCACCTGTCTGTGTCCCTGCCGCAGATATCAACCCTTTGTCCATCTGACAGTGCTCAAGCATCTGCTTAGACACAGGGGCCCGCGTGTGCTGGAGGGGGGGGATGGGGGGGGTCTGGGGGTTACAGAACTGGGCTGTAACTCACTCATTCCTCTGCAGGTGCAACCTCAGCTCCCGCCCCCCGGCCGTCAGCACGACCTCGGCCTCTGCCGGACGCTGGCAGGAAGAACACACACACCTGGATTAATCGTCTGTTCAGTTTGTTCAGAATGTGGTAAATGTGTAATGTGAGTTAGAATGAGAGACACAGAGAGAGAGAGAGAGAGAGACAGAGAGAGAGAGACAGAGTGAGAGACATATGTGAACAGAGAAAAGGGCATGATTGTGTTAGTTAGTGACTAGTTCAGCTCATCATAGATGACACACAGGCTCTCACCTCCTTAGTGAGAGACGACCTCCTGTGTCTGCCTGGTTGAATCCAGTAGGGATAGGTAATCTCATAGCCCTCTCTGTCCCCCAGGTTGTCCCTTAGCGGGCTCCCTCTGCCTGTCACCAATAATCACAGTTAAGGTCACTGGGATAATAACCATTGATCGATGGATGTATAAACCAATTGACAGCAGACTGACTGTCGTAAAGATATTTTGGTTAGTTGGCTGAATGAAGGACTGTAACTGACTCCACATTCAACAAAGTAACAGTAGGACATTTTTATGTGAGTAGATCGTTTACGATACAAGCTTGACCTGTTGTTAAGTAAACGAAGATTGATCGCTATGATTAATGAATAACTTTCCAACTATTCCGTCTGCAAATAACATGTAAAGTAAGCGCTAGCCTACAATGAAACGCAAAATAACTCGAAAACAATGTAGTGTGATGCAATGCAATTATTAAATATTTATAAAAGCCGCAAGAACATTAGATTTTTCAAAGCACAAATCAATTCATTTTAAAGGAAAAAACGGGCAGGCACTCACCATCACTAGCGGCGCTTTCAGAGAAGGACACCCCAAAAAAGATGATAAAATACAAATACAAACCAGACGTTGCAGTGCGTGGAAATACATCAAGACAAAGTCGTGGACGCATGTTAAAATGAGCGAATTATACACGCGACTACAATCTATAAACGACTAACGGCCGTTTTATTCACTATTTAAATTAGATCGAATGCATGAACGCAAAGCGAGTATAATTCCCGGTATGACCCAGTATAAAGTCTTCAACAGCCTACAGATGCCCGACACCGTCATCTCATATTGGAGATAACCCCTCCCCTTGCTCTTTCATGGGGAGAGAGCACTACAGGGATACCACAGCCAGTTAGTCTTGTCAGTGAAGCCATGCCTCCACTTCATTCGGTTTCTTATGATTAAGGTTTTCACATTCTCATTAACCCTAGCAGGCAGTAAGTATGGTCCATTGAAATACTGGCGATATGAAATAATCAAGCATGTCTGCAAGAAATATACATTCAAATGGTGCTCTTTTTAAAATTCAACCACCTCCAGCTACTAAAGTTAAGCTCTTATCAGTGTTAAATGTCACCCACACACAGCCAGGGGCAGGGGGATGCAGTGGGTGGGATATTCTAAGAGCTGGTGACCGATCAGGCACAGTCAAAAGGATCCAGACAGGAAGACAAGACTCTGAACACCAGGTATTGATTTGTATGTTGTTCCGTTAAAAGCCACAGAGAGAGAGGCGTGTGTGGTTTACTGTAAGCATCAGGCAGATGCCAGACAGCGTGAGCCTAGCCAAGCCCTCAGCAGATAACTGGCATACTCGCATCTCTTCAACACCAACAGCAAGACCATCCACCACTTGAAACTGTTTCCCAACTCTGGCAGCGGTTCAATCTTAAGTGCGGAACGCGTGTAACATAACTGCTTTGATCCCGATTAGGATGGTTTCAAAGCGAAAGAGGACAACACGACTGAATGGTGTTTAAACACTTTAATAACTGGGGCAGCGTGGAGGTGTTTCTGCTGCTGAATGCCTGCTGACTCGAGGGTTTCTCCAGTGAACAGGCAGATTCATGAAGGGGTTCAGTATCAATGAAGGTCCACTCAGTCCAATCCTTCTGCCCAGGCGTTATCGTAAAGGCTTTGTACACGGTGTGGCTTGCTTCGTACAGGGATCAGTACAGGACTGCTGTTATCTCCACGCATGCTGCATAGGTGACAAATCAGTCAACCGAGACACAGTCCAGACTTAGACTCTCTGGTGTTCCAGTACCGCCCAGTGTCCACCCCACCCCACCCTCTCTGGGCGTGTCCCTCACCAGAGCCCCTCCCATTGGTCTGAGCCCTGCCGTGCGATTGGTCAGCAGCCGTCGTCCTCCAGGATGTCAGGGTGCTCCACCCAGAACTCCTCCCCTATGAGGTCACAGTGGTGGGCGTGGACCCTCCTCCGGGGGCGGACCACCTGCACCTCCTTCTCCTCCTCGTTGGGACGCTTCACCCGTTTGGTGACGGTCTCCTCGTGCTGGAGGGGAGGGGGAAAGGGGAGGGACATGGGACGGGTTTAACAGTGTTCAGACCCACAGCCCGGCTAGAGGCAGCCAGTCAGCATGGAGGGGCGTGTCCTACCTTCTCCCAGATGAGGGCTGTGCCTTTCCGGTGCACCGGAGGCTCTTTGTTGTAGTTGATGTCAAACTCGGAGAACAAGATCTCGTTCTTATCGGCAGCCAGCGTTCCCTGAGAAGAGGCAGTAACCAGCATCAAAGGGGTGGCTCACTGGGTAAGAGTGGGTACCACTAAGGTTAAGGCCTAATGCGGGGGGGCTGGGTTCAAATCCGGCTGAGGCCATTTCCTGCACATCCTCCACTCTGACTCTCAGTCTCAGTCTCGCTGCTTTCCTGTCTCTCTCTCCAACTGTCCTATCAAGATATAAAGCTGAAAAATTGCCCCAAAAATATATATTTAAAAATCAATAAATTAACATCAAATATACCATCACAGATAGCCCAATGCAAAACTAGACTGATGTACCTGATCGTTTATCCGGAATGTTCTAGTCTACAGTGTGTCTATACCTTAGCGACTCCACTGCCACAGCGCTTAGATCACAGTCCTAAGATCCAGCTCTCACCTTTAATCGCTCCTCTGCTTGGACTGTTGTGAGCCCGCCACTCTGAACCAAGGACCAGAACACCGTGTTGTACAAGTTGTTGATGTGACCTGATCAGAAAGGGAACAAACAGGAATGTACAAACGCTTCCATCCACTCTGGTCGACAAGTACCACAAGCATTTTGGTGTGTGTGACCTTGCGTGTGCGTCATATGTGTATAATAGGAGGAGGGGTGGGGTGGGTCTGCCATGATGGGTCCTTACAGTCGGCTTGCCTCCAGCTCACATAATCTCTCAGGTTACGGTTGCTAGGATACAGGACCACCCGGCCATCGAAGCCGGGGGGGGTAGAGGAGGGGCTCTTCCCCGAAGTGGTCCTTCCAGTAAAACACATACGAGGAGGAGAACTGGGACGCCACATGGGTCATCAGCTTACTGCAGGGAGCCAGGGGTGGAGGGGGGGTGGATAGAAGATGGGTAGATGAGAGGAGCATTAACATGGCAGCAGGCTCACATATATACAAAAAAGAAGGCTGGAGTGTACTATGTGCAGTGACAATACCCTGAGATGTGAGATCGGGGGAATGTATTTTAATGTTTTTTTTTGTCTATGTATAATTACATAAGTGTGTGTGAGGCTGTATGTTTGTTTGGAAGTGATGTAGTCTGTAACCGCACCTGGCTCTCCTCTTGAACCAGTTGGAGCTCCTCTTGAAGACGAAGCTGAACTCATCGCTCTGTCCGTAGGCCAGAACTATGTCCTCCAGCTCCTCCATGACAGAGCGAGCGCTGCGTGTCATCAGGCCCAGCGCTCTGTCGTCATTGGGCTTGGCGAAGTTGTGCTGTTCCGCAAACCTGATGACCAAACACAATCACTGTCAACTTCACTTAAGCGCAACTCTGGAAAGAAAAGAAGAAAAGTTGCAGTAACCTTTACGTTGTGTTGTTCGTATATTACCCCACTCACTTGTGGAAGTTGCGTCCATCCAGTCGTACAACAATGTAGCAGTTTCGTAAACACGTGTCATCTGTTTCAAAGATGCGAACGTACTCAAACTTGCTCTTGGCCATTTCTGGCACGGCTGGTACAGAATCGTGCCACAGATGACAGGACGCAAGGATTTACGTATCCAATAAGTCTGTGCGTGACCAGAGTTAGCATGGAGGGTCTGTTGAGAAGGAATCAGTTCAGAATATGGAGACGTATTTTATACATGGTTAACTTATACCTAGTGGTAGCCAGCGCGATCTAATAACCAAAGCTCACCTGTGTAGCTCACAAGCAGACTAACTTGCAAACGGTTGGGATCCTCATTGGTCCATGTTAAATTGCAGATCATTCAATGTTGTGATATAAATTGTATTGTGTTAACTGTAATAATGAACTGCCTTGATATCAGTACTATCAAATCTTAACAATAATGTGTAACCTAGGCTGCACAGTATACACGCTGATTAGTCTATGCACGCTGGTGTGTATACAGTCCATCAATAAAATAGGTCATACTGCAGCAAGTGCAACGCTTTTCCGTTCCGCGTTCGTCTAAAGTCACATAGTACTATTGCGCCCTCTTGTGGTAGACTAGAGGACACAGCCATAACAGAGGGACATTTACTTTCCCATAATGCTAAGCTAGAGACGTGCCTGCCTACGGTTGTTTCAAACATGGAGGAGAGGGAACGAAGAGAGGAGAGTTATCCGGAATCAGACAGTAAAGACAAATCCCAATCGGTTTCTAGCACTGCGCAAAGAACTGAAAATGATTCGAGTACGAATCGGGATGGTAAAGAAGACGACTTTGGTGCTAGCCAGGACGAGGACGTCGGTGCTAAATTGGACGTGAGCTCAGATAAGTTTGATCCACTTCTGGCCTTGTACTCGCCAGCAGTGACTCTTCCTTTTCCTAACATCAAGTGCTTCAACAACATAGCCGAGTATGAGAGTTTTCTGAAGGGAGGACGGGGCAGAGCAAAGCCGGAGAATGTAGAGAAAAAGAAGCGTAAAGCCAGTAAGGGGGTGGCGGACCCCGAGCGCATCGAGAGACTGAGGAAACTCATGGTGAACAACGTTCCAGAAGGAGACGAAGGCGCCAGTCAAACACAGAGGTCTAGAAGGCACCAGAGGGCTGCTAAAAATGTCCTGACAAGGATGCCTCGTAAGTCATGACACTTCTCTACATGCACCCACTCGTATTTATCATCTAGCAAACTCATGCAGCATTAGATATGATCATAAGAGTTTCTTGACGTTGGTTGTTTCTGTTTCCTCTCTGTGCAGTACATACAGGTAGTCCACTGGGACAGCTGTACCGCTGTGTTGAGGAGAGGATAAGGGTCAAAGTTCACATCAGAACATTCAAGGGTCTCCGAGGAGTGTGCTCCGGCTTCATAGTGGCTTTTGATAAGTTCTGGAACATGGTAAGACATCCGATCCCAACATTGTCTGACATCTTGTCATCTGTTTTATACTGGCAAGCTACGGACTGGAAGCATATAGTCCCACAGGAAGCTAGCTAGTGGTTTTCCAGTATTATAGAAGGAGTTTTGTCAATTCTGTGCTAACCTGTGTCCTGTCTCACCTGTGTGTGTTTGGGCCAGGCGATGGTGGATGTAGACGAGACATACAGGCAGAACCTTTTGGGAGAGGCCTTCTACCATGAGAAGGCCCTCACCGTCACACGGGTAGGTGGCATGACTGAGTCTCTCACCAGAGCTGAAGAGGACAACACCGTTGTAGTAGCCATAGTTGAACTGTGACATGGAGTCGGGGATCTGGATTCACTGCTCTGCTTTGTATGAACGTGTCTCTCGTCGTTTGTCTCTTAGCTGATGGAGAAGCTGAAGATCCAGGAGAGCCCAGAAGGGGGCGAGAGGAAGCACACAGGCAAGGGCAAAACCAGA
Organism: Mallotus villosus; assembly: GCA_903064625.1. Taxonomy (NCBI): domain Eukaryota; kingdom Metazoa; phylum Chordata; class Actinopteri; order Osmeriformes; family Salangidae; genus Mallotus; species Mallotus villosus. The sequence goes on along the minus strand of CAEFZP010004714.1, from coordinate 48,019 downwards.
GCCCTGCAGCCTCAGCCCCTGTCCCAGCCTCAGCCCCAGCCCCCACCCGAGAGCCAGAAGAGTGCGTCCCAGCCCTATGGGAAGGTCCACACGCGCCACATCAACCAGCTCTTCATACGGGGGGAGAACGTGCTCGTGGTTAACCTCCAGCCTTGCTGAACACACTGGTCTGGTGGTTAACCTGCAGCCTTGCTGAACACACTGGTCTGGTGGTTAACCTGCAGCCTTGCTGAACACACTGGTCTGGTGGTTAACCTGCAGCCTTGCTGAACACACTGGTCTGGTGGTTAACCTGCAGCCTTGCTGAACACACTGGTCTGGTGGTTAACCTGCAGCCTTGCTGAACACACTGGTCTGGTGGTTAACCTGCAGCCTTGCTGAACACACTGGTCTGGTGGTTAACCTGCAGCCTTGCTGAACACACTGGTCTGGTGGTTAACCTGCAGCCTTGCTGAACACTCTGGTCTGGGGGTGTAGCAGGAGTAGAGTCCTCTACTGAACGATCTACTGTATAGCGACTTGGATGAAACGCGTCTCATATATCATATTGATATATGCATTCTCTGTTTTCTGTAGATATGACACATTTTTCATATGTAGTTTTGTATCCCAATCATGTGATGTGATCACTCTCAACAGACGGTCTCAAATGGGATTCAAATGTCATCTTCCAAACCCAATAACATGTCCCACACCCGTGGCTGGTGGGTGAGCGTGGAGTCAGGGTAGGGTGCACCTGTCATCCAGTAGGTGGCAGTATAAACACACGTGATGAGAGAGCGCTGATGAGAGCTTGTCCCATGATGTGCTCTTTCCTTGTCAGTTTGATCAGTGATGGCAGCCTGGTCTCCGAGGGACCTCATGAATGCATTATGAATAATTGAGTTTGTGGAAGTTGGAGATTGCGGATGGCACTCAGAAGCTGTTATTTGTCTTGACGTTCCAGATTGCCTTTACTCTTTAATGGGCACATTACGCATAAAAGCACACGTTTCTGCATTTGATGGAAATAAAAATATGTAAAAAATAAAAAAAGCAGTTAAATGAGGACTTAAGAGGCACGCACATCAAATGGGACAAATTCAAATTTAGATAAATGTTTTATTTAAGATTAAATTTCGGACTACATTTCCTGGTTTACGTTCCCATCATTTCCTATTCATCTTTTGTTGTTAATAAAGGAATATAACGGTCTTGTTTGTATCCACTAACCCATCAAGAGTGAACTGTCCTGGACTGCGTGAGTGAAGTTCTTAATAGGATTTTATATCAGGTATCCATTCAGATTCAAGGTAAGGGGTCAATCATTTCCTGGACTCAAGTTTGAAACATGCTATGTCAGCACAAAAAACAACAACAAAAAACCACTTCATTAGCAAGGCTCAATCAACTGTTTTTATTCTCGTAGATAAAGATCATGATGTGAAATTCAAATCAAACAGAAGACCAAAGACTGGGAAAAACGTCATTTTCAAAGCGTTTTCGTTTTTGTTGGTGCTTGTTTTAACATTTGCATAAACTAGTGTTTTTACAATCTCGTATCACAGAAGATCTATGAACAATTTGAAGTAGAAAAACAAAAACAAAACTAAAAGCATAAAACCCCCTTTAGGATAATATCATTTAGAAGAAAGAAAAAAAACACAAAACAAACAAGAGTAAATAGATTTTGGTCATTGAAACAGGTAATGCCTCACCCTAGAACTGATCATTCAAGGCTGCTGTGTACTGTGTGTGTGTGTGTGTGTTTGGTGGCATTGGAGTAAGGCCCAGAACAACCAGATAGGACAACACAGTCTCCAGGGTCCTAGAGTCAGCTGGTTCACCTCAATGCTAAAGAACAGATGAGTCACAGGTTTTGACAAACCAGGTCATCTTTTTGTACTCTTCTCTTTTCACCTAGAACTGGTGACTGGTTAAAAGGGGGTAACCAGGGGTAACCAGTCTTGTACGGTCTATGGCTCTTTTCACAGGACTGTTCTGTCCTGTTCTGGCTCCTTCACGTAACAAATGGATGGAAGTGTCCAATCAGACCTACCAGTCAGCTCACGTCTGACAGGGCTCGTGCAGAATGTGCTGGGCTAGCTCGCCCACTCGCCATAACAGTCACGTCATACACGCCCTGCGCACGCGCCATGTCTCATTGGTCGACGATTCCCTCGCTCCCCTCCAATGGGATTCTTTAACCTGGGAGGATGGGAGACTACTGGATCGTAGACGGGTCGTAGGTCAAGTGTCAACCGTGTCGATTTGCATTTTGCTTTTCTTTTAGGTCAGTGCAGATGTAGGAAAGGAAGCACATTAGAGTATTGAGATGCAACCGTCGTCGTTGCAGACAGAACAGACTTGCATTTGCGATCATCAAAGCGCAGCCTTTGATATCGTGTGTGTTTTATGACAGTCGAGAGAACGTCCGTGAACGCTTCTTACTGTGTATCAGATGTGTAAGTGTGTGTGTGTGTGTGTGTGTGTGTCTTCAAACCCCATGTTAAGTCATCACTGGCATGAGTTGGGTGGTCCCCACTTCAACCAAGTGTACACTGGAAATGACAGGAGACAAACTCATGAAACCATCTAAACCCTCCCTCTCCTGATGAGAATATGGAAGCCACGTCAGACACGGGGTTTCAATACTATGAAGATGGTTCCTTCCTTGCTGCCTCCCTCAGGAGAATCTCTCACGGGCACACGGCTGGATGGGTCAGAGGGAGGAACGAGGTACCTCTGGACAACTCCAAACCCAGGTGAGCGACGGACAGACACACACACGCGCACACGCACACACACACACACACACACACACAGTGCTGTAACATTCTCCACAGTAACTGTCACGGAAGCTACAGAGCTGCACGGTCGGTGTTGGGGAGAAGGTTTCTAATGAAGAAGAAGGCAACTGACTTGCAGGCACTGCAGGCGTGCTGTATTCTAAAGGACCACACGCAGCCACGCCCAGTGGCTCCTACACTACTGATTATCTCATCTGGAGGCAGAACTGATTATACTTCTGAGCTATATCCCCCCCCCCAATATATATAATATATATATATATATATATATACCCATAAGAAAGGCCACAGAGGCTATCTGAAAATGGAACAGCTTCCTACATTGCTTTCCCCCCCTCCCCATCACAAATCACAATTGTTCTTTCATTTGTTAAGCATAGTACAAGTATCAAAAGACACTGACGATGTACCTCCGTTTGCTCGTATGGTCTTGATTGACATCGGATTCTGTCCAATCGCTACGGCCCTCTGCCTCGCCATTGTCTATTGTCAAGTACTCAATAACTTATTCGTCCGGCACCCACAGGCTATTTACAGTTAGAGGGAAGAGAGAGAGAGGAGTCGGGAGGGTGACATCATTAGGGTTCTACTGGGCGAGTTAAGACGGCTGCTCAACGACCAATAGCGTTAACATCGTATTAATCAAACCTCAGTCAATCGTATTGAATGCATTTGTTTTCTTTCTCACAGAAATGTTTGAATATATATCCATATTATCCTTTTTCCCCCCTCCTCTCTCGCCGATCAGCGATATTCTCGTGATTGACGTTGTAAAGCGACGACCCTCGGGAACATTCTGACGGTTTAGACATCCCTCTCTTTGTCTCGCTATATCACACACACACGCACACACACACACGCACTGCCAGCTGGGGTCCCCCTCCAGAAAGATCATTGGTTTCCGACTGAGTCAAACATTCATGTATTTAAACGCATCTTTACACCTCAGAAGAAGAAGAAGAAGAGAGAGCCAGGAGAGAGGAGAAGAAGAGCGAGGCCGGGCGTGACGTGTCGTTAGACGTCATTCCAGTTCGTTCGCAGCTCGTGACGGTCCTTCGCGGACGGACGGACAGAGAAAGAGAGGGGGGAGAGAATGTGAGAGAGGGAGAGAGAGGGGGATAGAATGTGAGAGAGGGAGAGAGAGAGAGGGGGGGTGGGGAGAGGAAACGTCTCTCCTCCAGATTCCCCTCGCTCCTGACTCCTCCCCCCCCCCTCACTTCCCAAAGTTGCCGAAATCTGCGAAGGCGTCCTGCTTGGGCAGCATCCCCATGCCCGGGCTCATCCCCATGGCTGGCATCCCCATGCCCATCGCCCCCGGCATGCCCACGCCGCCCTGGGCCACTCCCATGTTCATGCCCATGGCCATCATGCCCTGGTTGGGGGCCATGCCCATGCCAGGGTGCATCATGGGAGGTGTAGGCTGCCGGATGGCTGCGGAGCCTAAGTTCATGCCGGCGAATCCCTGGGAGAGCATGTTGACCGGCGGCAGGACACCTACAAGACACCGGGACGGGGTGGTCAGTTAGAGATTCAACACAGCGCCCGTGACCAAAACCAACCACTTCAAATCCCACCAATCCTGGACCACCCGACTTGTAAGCCTGAAGTTGTGACAATCAAAAGATGGCAATCTCTAATGGCCACCGCAACCCTAACTCTGTTGCATGTTGTAGTACAGCAGACCCACATCACTGTTAAAGGTGTAGCAGCTGACTAAACCTTGTTTGTAGATTGGTAGATAGCATTGTAGCCGAGTGGATGTCTAACGACTTCACAGGCACGTAAGCCCAAGTGCTTTGCGACTGGTTGGGACACACAAAAGCCGACCGAACCCTAACCGCGTCCATTAATGACACACCCGACACATTTACAATCTGCCACTGCGTTGGATCCTAAATAGCCTATCGAGTCATGTCACGTGATATTATATATACGTGAGTGTGTAGAGTGGGAAAGCGGGCGTGGGGTGTGGCCGGGCCCTCACCCTGCTGGAGTGTGTTGAGGGTGGGCTGGCTGGGCTTGGGGGGCTGCATGCCCGGAGACAGGAAGTCCAGGCTGATGTTGACCGAGTGGTCGGACCAGGTGGACGGGAGCATGGCCTTGGCCCCGGGGCCCTGAGGACCCACACACTGCTGGGGCTGCAGAGGCTGCAGAGGCTGGAACACACACACACACACACACACACATATCAATACATGAATCAACACTTAACCGACACACAACAGTCTCCCTTTCCCCTTGTCTCAGATATGAACCGTTCTCTGTGTGTGTGTGTGTGTGTGTGTGTGTGTGTGAGTGTGAGTGTGTGTGTGTGTGACAGATGAAGTCCATCTGTGGGCGTCCTCCACGGTAAAGAAAAACCAGTTGGTCTTTAAGTAGGTCAACCTTTCGCATGCAAACACGGCGTGGAAGTGCTTCAGTTGGGATGCTTAATGATGTGTGGTATCTAACTGGTTTCTCCTCCTCGTACAGTATGTCTGGGTGACAGGGGAGGGGGGGGGTCTCTAGAGGGTGGAGCATCTGGATCCTGTTAGCCCTGCTCACCACATCTCTGTCAATATGGCTCCACACTCCATCCCCCACCCACCCCCAGACCGAAATACAAACCAATGTGCAGTTATCTTCTGTGCACTCACACAAAATAACCAAGAACAATTCTTCCTGTGAGAGAAACTGTACGTTTTGGGCGAGAGATCGCAAGTTTCTCAGACTGAGTGTGTGTGCGTGTGTGCTTTCTCTGTATCAGATTGAGTGTGTGTGTGTGCTTTCTCTGTATCAGACTGAGTGTGTGTGTGCTTTCTCTGTATCAGATTGAGTGTGTGTGCGTGTGTGCTTTCTCTGTATCAGATTGAGTGTGTGTGTGTGCTTTCTCTGTATCAGACTGAGTGTGTGTGTGTGCTTTCTCTGTATCAGATTGAGTGTGTGTGTGCTTTCTCTGTGTCAGATTGAGTATGTGTGTGTGTGCTTTCTCTGTATCAGATTGAGTATGTGTGTGTGCTTTCTCTGTATCAGACTGAGTGGTGGTGTGCTTTCTGTATAGATGAGTGTGTGTGTGTGTGCTTTCTCTGTATCAGATTGAGTGTGTGTGAGTACATGCACCAGTGTGTGTGTGTGTGTACCTGTGACACAGAGTGAGGCATCCCAGTGCTGCTCATGCTGAGGGAGTTGCTCATGCTGAAGTTGAGGCTCTGGGAAGCAGACAGGGTCTGGGTCGGCCCCATCAGGTCAAACAGGTCTGCTGAGGGGGCCACAGGGGCCGGCCCGGGGTCCGGACTGGCCGTCACGGCCCCAAACAGGTCCACCGCGCTGGGGGCCAGAGGCTGGGCGGAGGGGGGTGGCATCTGACCTCCAGGGAAGGCGTTCCAATCCCCAAATTCACCGGTCCCACTCGGGGCTGGGGAGAGAGAGAGAGAGAGATTGAGAGAGAGAGATTGAGAGAGAATAAGACGCTGATCTCAGGCAACATTTGGTTTACTTTCTTTATGTCTCATTTCAACCCAATCACGAACCATCCAACTGAGAGCCTACGATAATGCTGCTGCCTCAGCCCATTACACTGACTACTGATAGAAAGACTAGAGGGTTTTCTTCCATCGCTCCCCCCCTCCTCTGTCTCCACCCCCCCCCATCCTTGTCCTCTGTAACAAGGCTTGATGTGTGTCTGTTCTGGTTATGCAGATCAGCTAGCAGGCTCCATATGGCTGGGACCCCTCTCCACCCTCGACATGTCCTGTGACACACACACTCACACACTCACACACTCACACACTCACACACTCACACACTCACACACACACTCACACACTCACACACTCACACACTCACACACACACACACACTCACCAGGTCCTGAGGCGAGGCTGGCTGAAGCAGGAACAGAGGAGAAGTCAGCAAATCCATCTATGAGGCCTTAAAAGACACACACACACACACACACACACCTTTAACAACGACATTAAAGCTGCCTATACTGCTCCCATTCCTCCAGTGCCCCATTGAGAGTGAGTTAAGGTAAAGGAGCCATCAGGGCTGGGAGACTAAACATCTGTTTAGACCCCGCCCCAACGCCAGGGACTACAGTAACATCTGCTGCTCTTAGCTCTTAGCCCCCCTCCCCCCCCTCCACACCCCACTTCCTCCACCCCCCCCCCTTCCTCCACACCCCATGTGAGCTCTACGCCCCCTGCCTCGGGTTCCAGGTCCTTCTTCTAGGTGTACCTGCGGCTGCTGCAGGCTGGCTGGGTCCTGTGTCCACCATCAGCAGGTCGTCTAGACCAGCGCTGGGGGCACCTGCTGCAGGCTGGACCTGGAGCACAGAGACCAGACATGAGGATGTTGGCGCACACACACACGCACACACACACACGCGCACACACACCCACGCACACACACACACACACACCTGTGTGGTGCTGCCCGCTGGACTCTTGTCTCCTGTGTAGTGGGCCGCGGCTCCCAGATCGACCGTTTTGGAGGGCACGCCCCTCTTCCGCGTCGCCGTGGTTTCTGTCGCCTGGACGATGTGGACACTCTTGGTGGTGACCGTTTCCTCCTCGTCTTTGAACTCCGACCTCCCCGACTGGCCGTTACGAGACGGGCGACCTCTCTCCTCCTCGGTGTCACTGCGGAGACGGTGGACGGTTAGACGCGTGGTGGTCACATGACGCTGGGTCACAGAGGACTACCTGACAGAAGTGTCTCGTCATGGTGTCCTCCCCCGTGAGTCCTCCCTACCCGGGTGAGTCCTCCCTTCCTGGGTGAGTCCTCCCTCCCTGGGTGAGTCCTCCCTCCCTCCCTGGGTGAGTCCTTCCTCCCTTCCTGGGTGAGTCCTCCCTCCCTGGGTGAGTCCTCCCTCCCTCCCGGGTGAGTCCTCCCTCCCTCCCTGGGTGAGTCCTCCCTCCCTCCCTGGGTGAGTCTCCCTCCCTCCCTGGGTGAGTCCTCCTCCCTCCTGGGTGAGTCCTCCCTCCCTGGGTGAGTCCTCCCTCCCTCCCTGGGTGAGTCCTCCCTCCCTCCCTGGGTGAGTCCTTCCTCCCTCCCTGGGTGAGTCCTCCCTCCCTCCCTGGGTGAGTCCTTCCTCCCTCCCTGGGTGAGTCCTCCCTCCCTCCCTGGGTGAGTCCTCTCTCCCTCCCTGGGTGAGTCCTCCTCCCTCCCTGGGTGAGTCCTCCCTCCCTCCCTGGGTGAGTCCTCCCTCCCTCCCTGGGTGAGTCCTCCCTCCCTCCCTGGGTGAGTCCTCCCTCCCTCCCTGGGTGAGTCCTCCCTCCCTGGGTGAGTCCCTCCCTCCCTGGGTGAGTCCTTCCTCCCTCCCTGGGTGAGTCCTCCCTCCCTCCCTGGGTGAGTCCTCCCTCCCTCCCTGGGTGAGTCCTTCCCTCCCTCCCTGGGTGAGTCCTTCCTCCCTCCCTGGGTGAGTCCTCCCTCCCTCCCTGGGTGAGTCCTTCCTCCCTCCCTGGGTGAGTCCTTCCTCCCTCCCTGGGTGAGTCCTCCCTCCCTCCCTGGGTGAGTCCTCCCTCCCTCCCTGGGTGAGTCCTCCCTCCCTCCCTGGGTGAGTCCTCCCTCCCTCCCTGAGTGAGTCCTCCCTCCCTCCCTCCCTCCCTGGGTGAGTCCTCCCTCCCTGGGTGAGTCCTCCCTCCCTCCCTGGGTGAGTCCTCCCTCCCTACCTGAGCCTGTCCGGAGAGTCGTCTCGGTCCTTCTTCCGGAACTTGTTGATGGTGTCGTCGATGGTGCTGCCGATCTTGTCGCTGATCTCTCCCAGCTTCTCGCTGAAGGGGAAGGGCCCCTTGCTGCGGTCCCAGTCCTCCTCCCACTTCCCCCGGCCCTCGCTCGACGAGTCGTACCTGTCCCCCGCTGCAGCACGACACATGGAGCACCAGGTTACAGGACTTCCATGCAGAGGGACACGCAGACAGACAGGTCCATGCAGAGGGACACACAGACAGACTGGACGTACTGTAGCTTTTGTAGCCTCCCGTGCTGTCGGACGACACGCCGATGAACTTGTCCTTGTTCTTCTTGGCCTTCTTCCTCTCCTCCCTCAGGCGGTCGTCGTCCTGGACCAGGTCCACCATCTCCTTCACCTTCTGACGCACGTTCACCCCCTGGTCCTTCCCGTTCTCATCTGGGAGGAGGGCGGGAGGGCGGGAGGGGAAAGGGAAAAAGAGATAGACGGATATATAGATAGAAAGAGATAAGATACATTTAAAAGAATGATAGTTACTGAATACTGGTTTGTTTATGGCAGAGCAACGCCGCAATAACAACGTTAACGACTCCAGAAACGACACCTCGAATGAGTCCCTCTGGATGCCCCCGTCAAAATGAACCCGTTCTCACAAACAGGACGGAGAAAGCCCCTTTTGCTTGTTGATCAGAGCTGTTGGGACTGTTTGCTGGCAGCCACAGGGAGCGCGACGCCTTCTTGTTTGGGACTAACAGGCCTCAGCCACATGTGCTGGGCTGGTGTGAAAGCAGCTTGGAGCAGGGCAGTGTGGTGCAGGCTTTAAGCACTGCTTAGCTAGGGCCTGCATCTATTCAGCACAGCTAACACTGAGGCCATTGTCTGACCGCACACCAGGCTTTTGATCAGAAACAAAAACAAACACACACAAGTGGCGAACGTTTCCTGGGGAGGGGGGGGGGTGTGATGGAGGGAAAATTAAGACACAGACAAAGCCAGAGACAAATGGACGGAACACCATCTGGCCAGCCAGTCAAGGCCAGCCAGCCAGAGCCAGCCAGTCAGTCAAGGCCAGCCAGAGCCAGCCAGCCAGAGCCAGCCAGCCAGAGCCAGCCAGCCAGAGCCAGGCAGTCAGAGCCAGGCAGTCAGAGCCAGCCAGTCAGTCAAGGCCAGCCAGAGCCAGCCAGCCAGAGCCAGCCAGCCAGAGCCAGCCAGCCAGAGCCAGGCAGCCAGAGCCAGGCAGCCAGAGCCAGGCAGCCAGAGCCAGACAGACAGACAGACAGACAGACAGCGGCACAGTGTACTTGCCTACGAAGTGGAAGCTCTCCAAGGACCTGAGGTCGAAGATGTGTTCCCTGGTGCTGGTGACCACTCTCTCTGAGCCGTTCCTGATCAGGTGGGCGAGCAGCAGCAGAGACTGAGAACACCCTCCTGTTAGATGGCAGCCACATGCAGCGTGGTGTTGCAATGCAAATGCTACCGTTGTACTCTCTGTCATAAACATTTACTTACAGCCTCAGGCTTTCATCACTTTTATAACCAGCAGGAATAACCCGTCAGTCAAGTAAACCACTGTGGTAGAGTCACTGTATCTTATTTGGGTGGACAATAGAATGCAAAATGTGGGTCAAGGCCTTGACCAACAGCCGAAAGACGCCAAGGCACAAGAATCCTGGTGTTCACCTCCTTTTCCTTTGCTCACTGCAAGCTCCTACTAGCGAGACATCTAAAAAGGATCTAAAATACCTTGCAGACCTATCAAATGTGGGTTACAATATACGATTGAGGAAGTCGATTAAAATACTGTTTAGTCTCCTCTTCTGCTTTTGCTACCTCAGATAGAATATCAGCACCAGCCGGAGACATATATCTTCAACAAACGTGTCGTTCTCTTCAAAATACGGTATCTCGAGTCCAAATGAAAATTTGTTTTAGGAACGTAGAATGTACGTTTGGAAAAATCAAGTGGAACAGATGATCCCGTAGGAAGAAGTGGCGCCACGCGGCTCCTTATAGGTGAAGGAGTGACCCTGAATGATGTCACCATCAGTTCTCAGCGCTAACCGTACACTACATCTAGTTCCTGAGGAGAATGATTGACTTGAGTGTGAGTAAAGCGCTGCATTCCTGTTGTCATGTAAGAGTTATTCCACAGTGATTATTACCCATAAAGCATATGACTGCTGTAGGCATCTCCTCAGAGAGCTCATACTCTAACATGGGCGAGATGAGGTTCTCTCCAAAACACACGTCCATCTCAGCTGTGATGGCTTTTCACCATATTATACACTGACTTTAATCGTGGGTAAATACGCGAATATAATTGACCTGTCATATTAAGGAATAGTATTGGTTATTATTGAACGCAGCTTGTTGCTTAGTTAGAACACTGCTCGTCTCTCCAAAGCCGTAGATAACTTCACCCATATGTAAAAACAAGACAAGGACTTCTGGAAGGTCAATACAACTATAATGCTGTCGTTTGTAAGTAGACAGATTTAACGAGGGTCAGTACAACAGCTGGTCTGCGTCTTCCAGCAGGGCGGTGGTTTAAGACCTACACAACTGGAGCTGGACAACTAGTTGTGACACGATAACTAGTTGGCTAACGTTGTTTTCGAAGCTACCGGTAAGATCTCATGACCTTAACGAGGTGGAGCCTGTAAAAGTTCGAAAACGATTAGAGGCAACTCAAATCGGCTATTGGATTTGAAATGAAAGCGTTAGGTTACAGAGCTCTACACCAGTAAAAACGGGGCAAAACTGAAAGGTAAATTCGTCCACCCTATTCTGAGGTCCGTGGGGTATGCCGTTTAAAAAGAACGACGGCAATGACAACAGCGGCAGGGAGACGGAGACGAGGCATTTGGACTTGCAGGTGTCGACAGGACGATGCGACGCTATGCGAGAGTCACCCTGCTAGTTACAAAGGGTCATCACCCTCCGGAATACACTCTGACCTCCCCCCTCCCCCCCTCTCCTCCGGGACGCGCCCCACCGCGGGGTGACAGGCCGGCGGGCTGCTCTCTGACTGACCTTGTAGACTCTCCTCCAGTTCTTCTTGTTGTCCCTCAGCATGCGCTGCCACAGCATGTTCATCACCTCCGGGAACTGCTCGTACATGAAGGTGCACCTGGAGAGAGGGAGGCAGGGAGGGGGGGAGAGAGAGAGAGAGAGAGGGTGGGAGAGGGAGGCAGGGAGGGGGGGAAGGAGAGAGAGAGGGTGGGAGAAGGAGGGAGGGAGGGGGGTGAGGAGAGAGAGGGTGGGAGAGAAGGAGGGAGGGGGGGTGAAGAGAGAGAGGGGTGGGGAGAGAAGGAGGGAGGGGGGTGGTGAAGAGAGAGAGGGTGGGAGAGAAGGAGGCAGGGGGGGTGAAGAGAGAGAGGGTGGGAGAGAAGGAGGGAGGGGGGTGAAGAGAGAGAGGGTGGGAGAAGGGAGGGAGGGGGGTGAAGAGAGAGAGGGTGGGAGAGAAGGAGGGAGGGGGGTGGTGAAGAGAGAGAGGGTGGGAGAAGGAGGGAGAAGAGAGAGAGCGTTGGAGGGAAGGTAAAGAGAGAGAGGGTGCAGAGACAGAAACCGGGAGGAGAGGCCTGTTAGTGGATGGTGAAGATGAGGACTATTTGTCACACACACAGACTAGCTAGTCAGCTCTCACACACACAACTATGTGGTACATGCTTCAGATTCCATCCTAACTGCAGTGTCAGTCCCGGCTTCTGGACACGCATGCTCATCTAACAAAAACCTCTATGGACGCTACACAGGTCATTTCAAATGCTGCGTGTGTGACAATGTTGGGGAATGTGTGTGTGTGTGAGGGGGGCTGCGTGTGACCGTGACGACCGGCGTCCTCACCTGGAGACCTCCCCCATCAGCTGTCCCGAGGGCCCCCAGGGGTCGTCGTTGGTGGCCTCCCTCACCTTGGACTCCGTCTCCGAGTAGTTCATCACCACGTTGGTTCTACACATGGGGGCGGCAGGCGGGATTAGAGACAAACACACACACACACACACCCACCCACACCCACACCCACACAAAGCATTCTGCTCAACAGGGACAGTGAATACGGGCGTGGTAGAGACTGCGCAGCCCCCGGTGAATGGAGGGTGTGTCACCCCGGCAGCATTCGTATTCATGTCAATGCGCAGACGAGTTGGTCTGGCCTGCATTAGAGGCAGCTTTGGACCGGGAGCGTCTAAGCCCTCACTGGAGAACAGGTTGAGCGAGACCTCTCCCTCTCTCCCTCTCCCTCCAATAAGAGAAGAGAGGCCTGAAGGCCTCAGCATGATGGGAACGTTGGATTTGCATATATGCTCTTAAAACGAAAAGCAAAAAAAAGAAAGAGAGAAAGGTTAGCCATTACGCCCAGGCTAAATCACAGCATTCGCTCAGAAATGTGTGGCTGCAGATATTGCGCCAGAGACTCAACAGGGTCGGCCAGTTTGTTGAGCTGAAATTCCCAAGCCGGTTGCCCGATGATGACACAACAAACCAAACCCAGCGCGTCGCAGCCCCACGTCCCTCCCTCCCCCCTCCCCCCCAGCACGGCGAGCAGCGCGTGTGAGAGATCGTGATCCAGCAGCCGAATGGGGACCGTCCAGCACTCGAGGAAGTACATCAAACATACGATATGACATGGACATCTGATAAAACTACAGGCCCACCCCCCTCCTTGCTCATGTGTCCTGACAGCCATCAGGCTGGTGCAACAGCACCTGAGATCACACGCTGCATGGGAATCCAGTCAAATATACTATCTCATTGACATTGCTTGCTCATTTCATTGTTTTGATTGTTTGGGCCTATGTGTTTAATATTGCTGTTGTTCATAATGTCGTAATTTAAATTGTTTATATGTGCATATGTTGAATTCTTGGTCATTTGTATTAAATGTTTTATAATCTTTCTTTCCCCGCCGGTCTCTTTTCCACTTCCCTGTTACTTGAGGAGGTTTGTATTGAGTCAGAGGTCAGGTCGTTCCCTTAGAGGCCGGCCTCTGCTCTGCCACATCAGCAGCTGAGCCCCAACAGAGGCCAGCCCCGGCCTGGCCTGCCCTGGCCTGACAGCAGCAGTGAGGGGTAGCCCAGACAGGAAGGCTGGTGACAGACTGGGGACACACCCGCTGTGTGGTTACACAGCCGGGATTCACAGCACTGGAGGCCAGGGACTGGGGCTGCTAGGCCAACCATTCTCACTTATCATGGACTTTAGACAGTTGACCTGATTCACATTTCCTGTAATGATTTGGTCAAAAACACATCATGAAAATGATAGGCCAATGCCTGGGTTTAGTATTTGAAACTGCCTATCAGAACAGTATGTTAAAACACATTTGCATACAAAAGGCTGTGTGTGTGTCCTCAGATGTATTTTTGCTCTGAGCTGAGGACACAGGATTATGACTCTACTGAGATGAGTGATGCAATCCCCATCTTTTCTCTGATCAAGTAGAAGTGGGGGCTGGGCTGACATAATCTTGGTGTGTGTGTGTGTGTGTGCACATTTCCGTTTCAGTGCAAAATTGACAACACAGCTTTTTCATTTCCTGGTTGGTTTAGAAAGGCAATTGATGTGTTTTGTTAGCCTGAAATCACACCAATATACAAATTTGATTCTTCGAGATTCAATGTTGCTTTTGTGGAACACAGTCCTGCTCAAGGCTCTGTGTCCTCTCATCCCTCCACAGTCAGAGTCCTGCTTAAGGCTCTGTGTCCTCTCATCCCTCCATAGTCAGAGTCCTGCTCAAGGCTCTGTGTCCTCATCCCTCCACACATCCCCTGCTTTCCAGGACACAGCGGCCCTCAGTATACCACGAGAGTACCACACAGCACACAGCACTGCACACCAGACCCACACACAATACAACCAGGAGAAAACCAGACGTCGACTCGGCTCCAATCCCACGTTTAAAGACAACGTGTCACCCGCTCGCCTCCCCCTCACTTGCCCTCTCTCCATCTCATGTGGTGGAGAACACACTACAGACCAGTGGAAGGGGTTTGACTTTTAAGAGGAATGCACTGAAGGAGGGAGATCGAGGGACCCTGCTGTTGCCAGCTTGCCTAGCCGGTCATTTAAACCTTTGAAGTGAAGGGTTGTGCAACAGGACTAACTGTTCTCCATGCCGTTACTCACCACTGAGGATGACAGTCAGTATTGGGCCTGGCGGGACAATTGATAGGTACACCATGTGAAAGGAGTGGCTATTACCGCCAGAGCCATTATACTACGTTGGCCTAGATACTTAGTTATCCAAAGCAAAACACCCAAAGATCTGCATTACACGATAACCTATCTCACAATTTTGCCGACTGTAAGATCCCGGCAGGTAGTTCAAGGATTCAACAGGCCAAAAGCGTGGGAGATAATGTTATAATGGCAATGTTTGCATCCAAGTTACTCATTACTTTATTTCATACTGAGTTATCAGTCACTCTCTGGGCTAGCCAAGGTAGGACGTTTGTCCCCATAAACAACACAAAAGATGTTTTATAGTACGGCTTCAGGTGATATTTATGACTAGGTAGCTGTTAACTAAAGTTTGTTTACCAAGGAGTGACGATTCAAGATGTAACACCCGGAAGTTGCCATATCCTAACGTCCTAACCTACACTAAACACTACACTCACATAAGTAATTTGTCTAGTTTCTCGGCAGATTAGTTCCACCTTATTTTCTAAGATAAGGACACACGAACTACACTCTGTAAAGCCTGATCAATCATTAATTGATACACAGCGGAGGGAAAGTGACTAATCTCATACCTAACAATAAAAAACCCAAGGTACCGGTACTAGTCAAGCTGTGGTTGATAGACTTGGCAATTATTTATTGACTAAATAACTCCTTATGCTACATGTCAAGCTAACGTTAGCTAGACAATGTGTGGAGTACTATGATGGGGACACTCAAGCTAGCTATCATGTTGAAGAACGCTTATCCAGATGTTAGCACACAGAGTTATGTTGGATAAATGATGAGTTATTTCGTTGCTAGCTAGTTACAAAAAGTAAGAACGTATAGCTAGCTACAGTAAAATCGCTTCATTCCAGGGAATAGTCGGAGCCTGCTTGAAGAGCTGTCAAACTAGCTTAGTTAGCTCGCTAATTAGCTAGCTTGTTGCACTGTCGAGGGAAGACAGCAAAACTGCCCTCTCTTCAAAATTGTATTTCATTTTCTCCCGAAAGGAAGTTAACAGTCTTCCTAAGAAATTCAGAAAAACGAACGTGTATCAAGAAATTGAATTTTTATCCTCTCTTATTTCAGTTGCGACAACTTGCTAACGACTTAGCTAGCTAGCTTGCTAATGCGACGTGACGTCAAAGTTTTGGATACGTGTCTCTCTATATATCAAACAGGTAAACAGAAGTCTTCAAAACGGCGAATTAGTCTAGGATAAAACTAGAAGACTTACGCTTTGTCAACCAATTCTCGAACTTTCCACATATTCAGCATCTTGGCTCTCTGGAGAGGAGCTTTCCGCCTCTGTAACCCTTATTCCAGTCCTGAAGACAATCACCGAAACCAAACCTTGAACTCTGAAAAGTAAACTCTTAACCTCTCTCAAGGCAGGAGGAGTGCTCGCACAGGGCAGGACAGGTTACTACGGAAAAGCCATTGCAACACCACCGAGGAAGAAATGCGTAAAGTAAAATAGGGAGTTGTAGTTCACTATGTAGCATACTGTTTGTCACATGGGATAACATGATTAATACACTTTAGGTAATTGTAAATCAGTTGTTGGCTGTGTTTGTAATTCCTCTATTAATGTGTCTTTATTAATGGCGAATTAAACACCCTCCCCAAAAATATGATGCTGTCAGCAGCCAGTGTTTACAAAATAAAACAAGTGATTGTTTCAAAGATGTGTCCCAATTAAAAAAAAATAGATGTCACTTAAGTACATCCAACCAGCCCCCAAAAATCTCTATCAAAGTATCAATCAGAAACACGTAGCCTGGGCCATTGATCCTTTTGAGAACTGACTTGACCTACAATTCAGCATTCTGCATCATACAATAACATTCGAAACAACTTCACTTTGGTGTCCTCAATCTCTCTCATAAACCTTTCCATGTTATGGACCTGTGTGTGATATTGTGTGACAGGCACGGCAAGCTACTTTATGTGTCAACCCAGATCAATCACTCCCTCTTCTGGACAAACAGGGACACATCAGCAAAACAGACAGGTTGAGTCAAAGTGTTCAATCCACTTTTTCCCTTCAATCTCCATTCTATTAGGATCTGTTCTATAGTATTGCCCTTGCGACCAATACATCAGAAGTATTTGCAAGTTATGTCTAGAACACCTTTTTCTCTTCTCGTTGTTGTTTGCTATCGCTACATGGGGAAATAAAACTGATGGTTTCCTTCATGAAGATGCTTGTGTATGAAGAGCACAGCTGGAGCCCGAACCTTTGTTGGGTTAGAATTAGAAACAACACAATGGGCAAAAGACAATCCATTTGAGAGAAAACAAGAAACCGCACTTATGGACCCAGAATGCACTGCACCCAAGGGAGCCACCTCAATTACCACTGCACGTCCAAAGAAGAGGACTCTGGGAGAAGTGATTGCAGGAGATGGGTTTGTGTGTGTGTGTGTGTGGGGGTGTGTGTGTTAGAGTTTGTTTAGAAAGAGAAGGGAATGGAGGGGAAAGGCACTCAGTAAAAAAAGATCTTTCAGAAACACTTTGCCTCACTGACGTTGACGTAAACGGTTGATTGACATGCACTCCTCTCAGAAACCAGAGCCTTCGTCCTATCTGCCAAGCCTCAGGAAGGGCCCAGTCCTCTGGGAGGGGCCTAAGTGGGAAATGATGTCGCTTAAGACACTCTCAGTCAACAGTGTGTGTATGTGTTGAATGAGTGAAAAACAGGGAAGGAGACGGGAGACAAGGAGATGAAGGGGTTATTGTTTAAAGCTTCTCTGTGTTCCTCTGAACAGGTTTTATATTTTCTGTTTTGGTCCATCACAGGGCACACTCAACATTTAGTTTGAATTGAGCATTCGCAAATGCAAAATTCCATACCATGATAGAGGTTAATATTAAAAGGTTAAAACAACATTGAATGCATTGAAGAAAAAGCATCACACATCACATGTCCCATGTTAAAATGTATATTGGCGAGTAATAGACACACATTGTAACATTCTCTCTACATTCCTCCATTACAAAATGTGCTGCCTCTGTACATTTCGGAGTTGTGTGTGAAAGAGAGAGAGAGATAGAGGGGATGCACACCTTGATCCGTTCTAAACAAAGCTCAGCTCTTCAGTACTGTATCTTCCTGGGAACTTCCTTGTTGGGCTGAAAGGATCCATCAGGCTTCCAGACAGGCAACAAGAGGAGATGAGAGAGCACACTTAGCTGGTAATTCAACAGGACTGAACTGTAGAATTGTCTGTCACTTACTGGAAATGTCTAGAAAGGTGACCTGGATGATCTACTTGAATTAGACTACTTCAGTCTAATTAAAAAAAAATATTTTCATGAATGTCTTTGCCACTGTTGACATTGTGATCACCCAACCCCGTAAATCTGAGAGAAGGTTCATGAACCATATAGTCGGAGGAGATTCACAGGGCACCACCACAGGTTAGGATTAAGGGTATAAGAATGGAAGATGACCGTCTATCTCCTCTTTCATGACCTGAGGACGACCAGCAATTATCCTAAGAGGGAACCTGACAGTCTCTCTCCTTGTATTTTCCCCAAATCCATACCTGTTCATCCAGTCAGTGGAACAATGAATGCACTGGGGGAATGAATGGGGATCACAATTGAAATTGAAATAGCTTTCATGTGACTGCCTTTGTGTTCGGATGCAGAGACGAGTTGAAGACTGAATGGGGGGTGCAACAGTGAAGACAGGACCGGAAAGAAAGGAGAAGAACAAAAGCAGTAGCAAAAGATAGTGTCTTTTGGTTGGAGGCTGAATCAGGCGTTCAGCCTGACACCAGGAGGCAGTGTGACTCTGCCCCAGTGTTGGAGGCGAGGGGCTGCACCAGTGTGCGCGTGTATGTGTGTGTTTGTCAGTCAGTTGAGAAGGAGGAGGAGGAGGAGGGGGAGAAGGGTGGGGGTTGTTTGTGTGACTGAAGTTCCCATGACAAATGTGGTCAGTCATCGTCTGTGTTTGGGAAGGGGTCCCAGAGTTCTGAATAAAACGAAAGACAGAAAGACAGTATCGCAATCCAATTATGCTATTATTCCTCGCCTGTAGACATGTGCTTTCAATAAGCAGAAACACGGCTTGGCTTTTTTTCTTCTCCTTTTTCTTCTTCTTCTGCCCTTTAACCGTGTCATTAGGAAACAATGTTCTTTGTTTGGACTATTAGCTGCAGTGAGCTTTTGGTGCCGCCTTCCTCCTCACCCTAAGACGAGCTGCTGAGCTGTGCTCCCTGTCAATCACAGTGTGGCCTCTCTTCCTGTCAGTCTGTTTGTGACTGCTGTGTGGTGTGGGTGTGTGTGTGTGTGTGTGTGTGCGTGTGTGTATGTGTGTTTATATGTGTGAGTGTTTTATGTCTATGTGTGTCTCTCTATGCTGTTATATCACTGCTGGCATATTTCAAGCTGTTATTGTTGGCCCTTGTGTCAGCCCACAGTAAGGCCCTTTGTCCTTTTCCCAAGCGATATAACCTCCAACACATCACATAGTATCTGACCCCTGTCTGCTTGACACATGACAGATCCTCTGTGTGTGTGAATGTGTGTCTGTGTGTCTGTGTGTATGTGTGTATGTGTGTATGTGTGTATGTGTGTCTGTGTGTCTGTGTGTATGTGTGTATGTGTGTCTGTGTGTATGTGTTCTTTTAACTGCATTGTAAAAACTGTTTTCTGTGTTTGACCATATCACATTCAGTTCTAGTTTCTTAAATCTCATGTTGTACACTTATGAACCACTCACGCTAGCATGTCATGTATGGACTTAGCGTTTCCCATGTTGTAGTCCTCATAGACATTCTCAGTGTGTATGTCCTCTAATCACCTAGAGCATGTTTCTGGTGCCACTTGACCCGTGAAATAATCTTTGATATTGACATTGCTAGAACAATGAGACCGCTTGTTACATGTTCCGAGTCACACACAGGCCCTCAGTGTCACCCCACCCCCTGCAGTGATCATCCACACACCCACACACACCCCCCTGCAGTGATCATCCACACACACAGATGTTCCTGATAAGACCCAAGTAGCCCTCGCATTCCTGCGGATAACCAGCCTGTTTGTTTTCCTCTGCGTGCTGGACACGACTGCCACTTTCCCTGGTGAGAAAAGGAGAGAGAAGGAGAAGGAGGGATATGTGGGGGTTGGGGGGGGGGAGAGAGAGCGTGTGACAGAGAGAGGTAAAGAGGTATTTAATAGAAGCCAACCCCCCACCCCTGTACCCCGTGTTCCAAACTCCTTGTCATCGGCACCATGCTAAGACCGCTCAGCTCCCATGATTAAGGGCTGACAGTTATTCAACGTATTTAAGTAGGTGATGTCACCGGGCTTTAGGAGCTCAAACACACACACACACAGACACACTCACACATATGAATAAACACACAGTCAAGCACGCACACACACACACACTCTAAGGAAACCCTGTTCCGGCACTGGGAGCATCTGCTACTTTACAACCAGATTGAATTAGCAATTACAGTGAGTAAAATGCAGGGAGAACATCTGGAGTGGTAAGCATTGCATGATATAAATCTGAGATGGAGGGAATCTGAAAAGGAGCCAAGCGGAGATTTTCAAGGGCATTGTTCCTGATTGGTCCTGATGATGTTCTAGAGGTGTGGGAAGTTGAAACGGGCCAGAGGAAGAGGGGGAGACAGGACAGGGC
This sequence comes from Mallotus villosus, assembly GCA_903064625.1. Lineage (NCBI taxonomy): Eukaryota > Metazoa > Chordata > Actinopteri > Osmeriformes > Salangidae > Mallotus > Mallotus villosus. Next base: position 27,729 of record CAEFZP010004714.1, on the reverse strand, counting down.
TAGAGGAGGGGGGGAGAGGAGGGAGAGAGGAGGGTGGAGAGAGGAGGTGGAGAGAGGAGGGGGGGAGACAGGACAGGGCTGGAGGAGGGGGAGAGAGGAGGGGGGAGACAGGACTGGGCTGGAGGTGGGGGAGAGAGGAGGGGGGAGACAGGACAGGGCTGGAGGAGGGGTAGAGAGGAGGGGGAGAGAGGAGGGTGGAGAGAGGTGGAGAGAGGAGGGGGGAGACAGGACAGGGCTGGAGGAGGGGGAGAGAGGAGGGGGGAGAGAGGAGAGAAGAGGGGGGGAGACAGGAGGGTGGAGGAGGGGGAGAGAGGAGGGGGGAGAGAGGAGGGTGGGAGAGAGGTGGAGAGAGGAGGGGGGAGACAGGACAGGGCTGGAGGAGGGGGAGAGAGGAGGGGGGAGACAGGATGGGCGGAGAGAGAGAGGAGGGGGGGAGACAGGACAGGGCTGGAGGAGGGGGAGAGAGGAGGGGGGGAGAGAGGAGAGAAGAGGGGGGAGACAGGACCGGGCTGGAGGAGGGGGAGAGAGGAGGGGGGAGAGAGGAGGGTGGAGAGAGGAGGGGGAGAGAGGAGGGGGGGAGACAGGACAGGGCTGGAGGAGGGGTAGAGAGGAGGGGGGAGACAGGACAGGGCTGGGGGAGGGGGAGAGAGGAGGGGGAGAGAGGAGGGGGGGAGAGAGGAGGTGGAGAGATAGAGGGACCGATCAGGAGAGGGGGAAAGAGATAGAAGGATAGGGGACAAGGCGGCGCAGAAAGTGCGACAAGATGGTCAAGAGGTACTTTGTGTGTGTGTGTGTGTGTGTGTGTGTGTGTGTGTGGGGGTGGGGGGGGGGTCTGTGGCCGAGAGAGAAAGAGAGAGAGCGGAAGAGAGAGAGAGAGGCTGTTAACAAAATGCCTACAGCTTCTTAGATATTAATGAATCAGATGGGACTACAGGTAGGGCGCCAAATCATAATTACGAGGGCTCGGACATGGAAAATAAACATTGTCTACGTGAGGTATGTATTCATAAATGCATTTTTACCATCACCTCCATTTTGGTTCTGATCCACACATAAATAAATGAGAGGTTGGAAAGCTGAATTAACATTTACACATCTGGTTTCGTTATTATTGGCACTATAAATGAGTCAGGCAATTTGTTTGTGCTGCTGTTATGTAGTAATATAGTGTAATTATCCATCGTTGGGGAAATGATTATGTATGAAGCAGAGCCCATCACAGGGGGGCATGAGGCAATCGGAGAGAGAGAGAGAGAGAGAGGAGAGAGAGGAGAGGAGAGAGAGAGAGAGAGAGAGAGAGATACGTTGCAATGTTGGCATCAGGCTTTCAAGCTTCAGGATTACCTCATCTAAAACAGTCTATCCCTCCCTCCCTCTCTCTTTTTGTTTAATTCTCTTTCTCTCTCTCTCTTTAAATCTTGGATCAGAGAGAGCTGGATGGAAGACTCCATCGAACATTTGTATTCCATAGAACATCTGGTAGTATTGCATGTGGGTGTGTTTTATGTTTATGTCATACATAAACATGTTTGTTTATTGTTTTCCAAAGGTTGCACAGAGGTTGCTAAAGCATACAAACAGTATTCCTATGGGACTATGTGTTGCCATGCCATGTGCACTACTTACAGCCCTGGACTGGGTTCCAGCATCATAAAAGTGGCTATCATCATCGTCATCGCTCCGGCAAGGTTACAGACAGACCTGCAGCCCAAACGAAGAGGTAACAAGAAGAGTAAGAAGCTGCAGCGAGCCTAAACTAACTCTCGAATTTGGAAATGAAGGACGCGCCATCGAATGAGTCTTATCAATGAACTGCCAAAGCGATGTTTACACAAACCCACACACCAAGGCCAAAGTCAGGGAGAACAATTCAAATAGGTCAAGGTTGAGGAGAAAAACAAAAGTGGATTAGCAGTCCGGGCCTAGACACGTTCCTAATTTGTATGCTAATCTACCTCATCATCATCACAGCCCGCGTCCCATGCTACATCTGCATGCACTCATTTAATTATCCAAACACAATTCACAAAAGTCACTGGAAACAAACCAAACCAAAATAAAATGATTTGCATATATTTAAAAGAGCAGATACTGTCCCTCGGGGTTGGTTAATATTTCAGAGGCGTAATAATAATATGCTAAATCATTCACATTTTACCCAATACCAAAACAAAGTGGCTTTGTCGATGTAATTAGAGCTGTTTTGGAGTTGAATCACCCAGGAAAATGACCATGTTTTTCTCTCTGGGAGACCAGTGTGCGTATGCATGGCTGTGTGCGTACGTGCGTTCGTGTGTGTGTTTTTGCTCATATTGTATTGTCACTATTCCTCCCTGTTCCTGCAGTCTTCGAAAATAATTGATTAAAGAGAGAGTGTGTGTCTCCGAGCAGTTAATGAGGTTTTGCCCCAAGAGCTGGGATCTCTCTGTGTGTGTGTGCATGCTTGTGTGTGTGTGCATGTGTGTGTGTGTGTGTGTGTGTGCATGCTTGTGTGTGTGTGTGTGTGCATGTGTGTGTGTGTGGTGTGTGTGTGTGTGTGTGTGTGTGTGTAGCCCCAGGAGTAGACCATTGTTAATTGGCTAAGACTTCCAGTGCAGGGGATTGTCAAGGGCACAGTGCTTCCACCGTCTCTGCAGAGTCATTCATGTAACTTTATAATCGCCTCCATTTCTATTGTAGCCTAGGTGGAGGACGCCTGAAGAGGAGAATACTGATAGCACTCTGAAACA